>JAKOGI010000113.1:1115000-1119619 GCA_029747015.1 Carnegiea gigantea
TTCATTGACACCAACGCCCAGTTTGTCACCACCCCTGCACGTACTACGTTGTCAGAAAAAAGCTGAAACCCAAAAATTGAAAATTTATTAATTGATTTTATGTTGAATTGAGTTGTCCTAGTCACAATTTACCAAAAAGTGAGATTAGTTACATGATTTGCTATATTTACAGTCCAAATTCATCAAATTTAACTATAAAAACGCAAATTTATAACTAATACTTTTTTTTAATCCATAGAAGTCATAAAGGATAATGCAATACAATAGAAAATAGAAAAATCGAACTTAAAACCTAATATACCAAATACTTTAATCTATACCACTAGACTAACAGCTCATTGGTTAATTTTAAATAGTGTTGTAACGAACCTTCTTTAATTTCAAATAATGAATATGAGTTGAGCAATGAACAGATTTCATAACAATTGATTAATTACTTATTTTTTGGGTCTAGAATCTTCCATTTCACTTGGCCAAATTATTATTCGTTCAATAAGAAGTAGAATTCTAGTATTACTGATTTTTTTCATTCACAAGACTCGAATTTAAGACCTTACTTAGAAAAAATAAATGTCAAACTACTTGAATCAATCTGTATTGATATTTAATTAGTTTTTTAATTTCAATTTCGAGTTAAGATTTCTCGAACAGACAATTTTAATTAACTGATTAAGCTAAAAGTAAACCTAGTCAAACCGTGAATTAACACCCCTTACCTGCAACACGACCCGACTTGACAATCAAGTCCTCGGCCGCGACGGCGTTGAAGAGCTTGACGTTGGGCCGAGCCAGGAGTCGGGCCATGATGGTGGAGGTGAAAAGGGCGGCGTGCTTGATAACCACATAGGTGTCCTGCTCATCATAGTCAACACCGATCTCATCAAGGAACTTGTGAGCCGGCTTTCGAACCACCATGGCCGAGAAGAGCTGACCACCCAGCCACGCACCACCACCGGGGCTCACCGACTGCTCGATGATGGCGATGTTGACGTTGGGGTTCTTGCTGAGCTCGTAGGCGCAGCTGAGCCCGGCCGAGCCCGCCCCGATGATGACCACGTCCGTGTCCGCGAACGTGATCATGTCGGTCATGTACCGGCGGGTCATCTCCCGGGCCACGATCGACTCGCGGATGGGCTCGAACGTGACCGCGTTGAGGTCGTAGGGGGGCCGGGAAGGGCCCAAGGCGGAGGCCAAGATGGCGGCAGGTTTGGGCTTGGTGGTGGAGAAGGAGAAGGTGAGGGGTTTGGTGGTGGTTAAGGAGGTGCCAAAGAGCGGCGAGTCGAGGAAGGTGGGCTTGTTCAAGGTGGAGGTCACGGTGGCGGAAGCCATGGAAGCCATTGGAGTATACAAAGAGGAGCTTTGAGAGTCTGTTTAGGGGAAAGGGGTGTGAGTTGTAGGGTGGGAGTGAGTGGCTTATATCTAGATGGAAATTGTGGAGGAAAGGATCTACAAATTTTGTGAGAGGAGATATGTCCAAGTGGCACAGGGGATGACTTTACACATTTTTTTTTAATATTTATTTATATAAGTAAAATATATGTTAATAATCTCTCATATGATAAATACACATTGAAAAATATATATGTGTATTAATAGGAGTACATACTCTCATGTATATATAATAATCTGCCTTTTTTGGAGGAGGGCTGGTTTGAAATTTTTTCAGCCTTATGAAATTTAGAATTAAACAATTAGTTACCACGAAGGTAAAATCTATGAAATGTGACCGGGAATATACACTTCAAACATATATTTTTATGGTGATTTTTAATAATAATCTTGTGTGAGACCGTCTCATATAAGATATATTATGAGACATATAAGATATATTATAAAACAGATATTTTTATAGTGACCTTTAATAATAATCGGAACGATTAATAGTGCATTCAGAGATACCTATAATAAAAGTTACTGTTAGATAAACTATTAGTCATCCCTGAATTAAAAAGTTACTCCGAAGTACATTATTAGTCACCGCAACCCTCAAAACAGTCAACCGTGATGAGTTCATTCTACAATAACTTTTATATAAGACGATTTCACTTGAGAATTTGTGATAACATCTATAGTTGATAAGGTAGATAGTTCAAAGGAAGACACTAGAAGGACTACCACCTTCCTCTTCAACCAATAACCACAATATGGTGGCAAAAATTAGGGGTCACAAAAAGATATAAACTACAGAGAGTAAGTGTGGTATCTTTTGTGAAAGGTGGTTGGTAATTATGCACAAAAGTTTGATACCCACCTTTGGCATTTTGTCATGTATGTTGACATGTTGATGTGAAGTGGCTTGGACCTCTTGTGATCATTGATGTCATCTCCACTTTTATCAAATAATATCAGTGTCCTCTTCTTTCTTTTCTTGAATGTTGTCCAAACATCACACTTAAAGAGAGGTAGGGTCTGTTCTTTCGTGCGTAAATTAAGATGGGTTCATGGGTAAAGTGAGTTGAAATAAGTTGAGATAGATTGAAGTAGATTGAAGTGAATTGAATTTTTTAACGTGATAAATTAAACTTTGTTAAAGTCGTGAAAGTGGATTAAAGTAAGTTGAAGTAGGTTGAAATGAGTTGAGATTTGTATTTTAGAATTGACTTACGAAAAGAATAAATCTGTACTTGCACTGAACATCGTTTGTAATCCATGTTTTGTGCTAAGGTAATGGGATATTTGTATGGGATGACATGATATTGTATGATGGAGCCTATACACATGAAGCTAATAAATTGATTCCTTTTATTAGAATTAACCACAAAATTAACGAAGTTTAATTAAATTTGAGGTATGAAAGTTATATATCAATATGAGCCGAGTCAAGCTAACTAAGTCTTAGGACTAAGTTAATATGTTACAAAATTGAATTAGGTTGATAAAGGCGACATAGTGAATTTTTCAATTTTTATTAATTGTATCAGGCAAATTATAGAAAGAAAAAAAAGGCTATGAACAAACAATCCTGAGATTAGATTTGTTTAAGATAGAATTGAGAAATTAACCTAAGGACTAGACTTGACAAAACTAGCCCGAGATCCGAAATTCGAAACGAACGAACTGAATCCATACCTGAACCGACATTCGAAATGGGATGAGCCGTTTTGGACTCGAACACCCAAAGCAAACTGATCCACAGCCGAACGAAAACCGAATTGTAGCATGAATTAAAATGACCCACACCCGAAATTGCCCGACCCAATTCAAACTCGATCCGTAGTGACCCGATCCGAAGTGAACCGAAAATGGACAACTTGAATCTCAACCGAACTGTACCCGATTTAAAACCGATCCGATTCTTATCCGATTCAATTTTACCCGAATAAGTAGTAAACTTTTTGGGGGGGTTAGTCTTTTCTCTTTTGGGGGGAATTTTGAATTTTTCAAACTCAATTAATTGAGTTTAGGCGGAAAAAGAAAAACAATTTCAGAGAAAATTTTTACAAATGAAATCAATTAAAAACTTAAGAGGAAAAAAAATTACATATTTAATAGTTTTAAGTTTTTAATTTGATAGATATACAGTAAAACTATAAGAGAAAATATTTTGTCACAATAGTAATTAAGAAAAGATAAGTATAATTAATAATTTGCTAAACTTATTAGGACCTAGCAACCATATTTTACTATTTGCTTCACTTAATGACTTAATGCAACGTACGTTATGATTATAAATTTATAATATTATTTTGTAACTACTGTCAAAAATTCCGCACTACTGATCTACGATTCTAGATAATCTTCATAACATTTTTAATTCTACAAAATCATATTCAAGAATGTATGGTTGCATATGATCTCAGAATAATGTAACTCATTTAAATTTTAGACAATTAAATTTCAAATCTCGAGTTTCGACAATGAGCACTCACAATTACACAAATGTAATGCTTATGGACACATACTCTTATATTGCCGTTGCTTTTTACTTTTGACTCATTGAGCAAATGCAGATCAAGTTGTTAATTGAATAAAGACAAATCTTTAAATTTTGATGTATGATCACTAAATGAACTATCAACGAACATTGATTCGATTACTGAATATATTCACTTGAACCAATCTGCTTCTATTTACCAACTCCAAATATGACAAATGTGAAGTTATAAACCAACATTGGGTCTAAATAAAAATTTCATTTTTTTTTTCATTTTTCGAGTATATTTTGGTATTGAGGCTCACAAAATGAGACAACTGACAAATGATTTGTGTTAGTTTAATCCACTTATTTTGTCATCGTATGAACTCAATTGAGATGTTTGAAACTTGACTTAACGACACCAACCTTTTGGATAGTTGCACGGCGCATTTGATATAGGATTCGGAATGGGTTGTATACATGTATTTGTAATTTACTAACTTTCTTAGTAAATTTAGAACTAGACTCCATATAACTTTCCATTAATATTATATATATATATATATATATATATATATATATATATATATATATATATATATATATAATACAATTAAAAAAATGTGTTTTAAATATAAAACACAAACGTATAATCGTTAATTTATGGATTAAAAAAGAAATATAGAATAAATGGGCTTATCTAGTTAAACGGTTTTTATCTTTTAAATACAATTTAAGAGTAAAAATGACTATATTGAAACTA
>JAKOGI010000113.1:1119719-1164719 GCA_029747015.1 Carnegiea gigantea
ATATATATATATATATATGTATAAAATGTATAATCAATTATCATTAATGTATGAATTAAAAAAGGAATGTAGAATAAATGGGTTTATCCAATTAAACGGTTTTTATCTTTTAATACAATTTAAGAGTAAAAAATTAGAGATGGCTATATTGAAAACATACAATGAATCGAAATTAACCCGACTTGATTTATACCTTATTCGATTTACACATAACCCGATATTGACCCAAACATTGAACTGAATTTCACCCGATCCAAATTACACTTGACCGATATCCGATCCGAACCAGGCTGCTGTAGACAACCTGAAACAGTCTCGACCCAAATTTCACCCGAATCGAACCTGTACCGACCTGAATATGATACCCGTAAGTGACTCGAACACGAACTTCAACTGAACCGAACCGAATCTAACCTGAACATGGTTGATCCGAAAGTGACCTAAATCTGAACTTCACCCGAACTAAACCCGAACCCGACCTGAACATAGTTGACCCGAAAGTGGCCCAAATCGAACTAAGACCCACCTAACTTAAATGACCTATTTGCCACGCCTACTAAGGACATGTTCTTTACAAATTAAGATCAACATATTCTTAATTTCAATTGATTTTATAGATTCTTATAGACCTCTACATATTCTTACATTTCTTATAAATATATTTTCTTATGAATTGTTTTTACATATTTTTCTATGTAGTCTCCTATATTTTTGTAAAAATTTGTGCAAATTTCGTCCCGAACTAAAAATTGAACTCATAGTTGAAGAAAACGAGCTCCAAGTAAATCAGCAGCGTATGAGTTGTGATGAACAAACAGACACGTTTTCCAGCGAATCCCTTGATGCACATTAACTGCATGGCTACATGTAACATCCGCTGAATTTCACTTGCTAGTTTTAGATGTTTCGTATACTTTGTTGTGAGATTTGAATATTTTCTAAGTACATATGAGCTTATTTGTTCTTGAAGCACTTACTAGCCTGCTAAAACTACCTAGTGTGCAAATAAGCATTGAAAAAAAAAAGGGAAAGGAAGAGTCATAAAATGAAAAAAAAAAAAAAAGGACCACATGACCGCCATTAGCCAGTGCTTGTTCTTTTCGCTGGTAAATCTTAGTTTATTTACTTCAACTCACTTCAACCAATTCTAACAAAAAGTTTTAACTTCAACCAACTTCAACACACTTTAACCTACCTCATTCAAAATTTTCACAGTTCGTAAGTTATCATGCGAAGATTAACTATGTCGTGAAATAATTTGTGTGTCTGTGTATTGAAGTAGTGGTTTATAAATTATTATGTAAAAAATATAAATATAAATATTCCCTCCATAGATAGATTAAAAGATGTCATAAATAATTTTCTAATGCAAATAGTCATAAATACTTTAAAAGTTGTTAGTATATTAGTCCAACGAAAAGAACAAGCCCTCAGATTGGCGGGGTTCCCAAATCCCCTGCTTCCTCTTCCTTCTCCACGTACGCGCGAGAGAGAGAGAGAGAGAAGCAGAGGTGCATCACCACCTCGGAGCGTGCCGACGGCTGCTTGCGGTCAAGAGGGGCAGCTAGCAAACCAAAGGCAGCCCCGATCGCATCTAGAAGGGGAGATGACTGAGATTGACGAATGGTTGAACCCTACTCTGACCACCAGCAATCCGCCACAAACCATCCTCACAACCACCATTGTAGGGGCTGCCCCCTGCAATGCTAGGAGGCGGATTTTGGCTAGGTTTTAGTATGATGGAGACCAAAGCAGGGAAGAAGAAAGGGGGTTATGAGACCTTGCTCCGACGCAACAACCATGGCGGCCAACGAGAGTCAGTCGACGGCAATGAGAATGTCTGCAAGTCTGGGTAGAAGTAGTTGATCACGTTCTCACCACCCCAAAATCCCAATCAAACCCTAAGCACAAAATGCTGATTAAGGTGGGGAATTCAGCTATGTCACAAGGAAACATGCATCAAATCAACAAATAGCCCTGGTTTACTGTCGTACAAAGTCAAGTTGGCCTTGCAACCCAACCTATGGCCCCAGATCCTCCTTCACAAATTTCAGATGTGCTGCAGACCACAGACTCCCCGATGACAATACCATTTCAAACAAAATAGCCGCATGTATGATAAGGACATGTTTCAACTTATCACGAGTACTTATTATTACCAAAATTCAACATAAATTATTACTGAAAACACGCCTTTCAGGGAAAGTACTTACTCAGGGTAATAATTGATAATCATTTAGAAACTTTCAACAATAAATACCAACAAATACCTTCAATAAGCTGAAAGACTAAAAGTCTGGTCACCAGCTTAGAATTTGTGGTCACACTGACTCACTTGCCACTTATCCTTAGTTTTTTTTTCCGTATTTCTTAATTCATTCCATACGACTTATCTTTAATTTTTCTTCATAAAATATTTACACAAAATCCTTCTCCTATAAAATGCTTTCACAAAATCTGATTTTTGTAGGTCTTTTGGAATCAGTCTCTTTACAGGCAGGATTGCCTATGAAAGTAAGGTTGCCTACATCTGGATCTCCCTAGAACCCGCGAAAGCAGGACCTACACTGAAAGTTGTTATTGTCGTACTGACTCACTTGCCACGCGTCACAACCCCCGCCCACCCCAACCCCCCAAATACATACATACACACACAACACCATAGACCTACCAATAGACCTCCAATATCGATAGAAACCATAATTTGGGACCTTGACAACCCATAAAGCCATTTGAGGCACAGAAGAACATTCACCCTCAATGGTAAAAGCACCAGTACACACAGCATCCACATTCACATAGACAAGATAATGGAATCATGCAAACTCCATATCATTAAGTCATGAGGTATGTTATTGTCAACAAAAGCAACATCACGCGTCTCATATTCCATATGCTAACCAGCATCACAAAGCAAATGTAACACTAGACGCCACTCACACACACAGTACAAATGCGCTATTATACCGCCACCGAAGGAGGCACTCTTACTACTACACAACTCGGATATCATATGAAGACGGCTCACACTGACATCCAATCATCGGGCTTCAACAATTGCTACTCAGAAACCATGTATCTTGATGTGGTCCTTCTTTACAATGCCAGCCTGTGGAGCCAAAAACCAAAAGAGAAGCAGGTCAATAGCTATAGGATCGTCAATCATCATGTCACGATGATGAAAACCAAAGTCCCACCTAAGGGGAGGGCCTGCTTAAACCTCACTCTAATATTTAAACGAGGGTTGACTACCTGCACTTCAGTACAAACACTAAAGCATTGAAACAGGCAACCTATCGACAAGCAGGTCATCCGGTTACAGTGCCTTATGTCATTTGGGTTCGGCCAAATTCAGGCTCACAGTCCCTTTGTACAATATGCTTAGAAAGAAAATACAATTGATATTGGTTGGGCACATATTAGGTTAGCCTACAATGGTTAGGGTCAATTCATGTTTGGCTGGAATCAGTAGTCCATTATTTTGCTTCCAACTCGAGACTAGGTTCCAGTATTCAGGTACAGTAACTTTCCAGGTAAATGATCAGGTAGTACCTGAACCAGAAAGGTAGAAACATTCTTCCGCTGATCACCTTGCAGTTGAATAACCTGTAAAAGTTGTGTGAAGAATTTAGGCAACCCACAACAGACCACATAACAGTAAACTAAACAGGTGAATATTAACAAGACATGTATCTAACCTGGCCTAGTTCTGGGTCCTGAACAACAGTGCCATTACAGCAAAATTCCTTCTTCAGGTCCTTGAGAATCTTGTTGTAGCTAAATTGTTTGTTCAATCCTTGTACAGTTGTCAGGCTCTTTCTACCATTCCGCTGCTGTACACGGATGTGCACATAATCTTTTGTCCCAGCACCGGAGTTCTCAGCATTTGCATCAGCAAAAGGGTCTAATTGAATGCCATCAGGAAAACAAAGTGAGAATACACCCTCATGCCATTTATTCAGACAGCAAGACTGACGAAAGAAAGAACATGGCACAAGCAAGTTATACCAATACTCCTAACATGTCAATAGAATTGTTTATACATTTTTGCTGCTATGTATGAAGAGCCTGACTGCAGGAGTCCATAGTATAACCCACCAGATGTATCATAGTGACTTTGTGTAACATTTCATGTAGGCTTCAGATCACAATACAATCATACAGTTCTAACCATTCCTAGTAGATATGGCCTCAACATCCCTTGAGGCTACTTTTCACCCTGTGCATTCACTTGGGCACTGGGACTACTGTATGCAACATCAATCCCCCCCCCCCCCAAAAAAAAAAAAAGAGAGAGAGAAAGGAGAAAGAAAAAAGAACACTCTAATGAACTTACCATAAGCAGCAGGAACCTGGATGTCAAGATCAGACATGAAAACTAGGCTTAACGAAGTGAAAGGGATCTACGGACCAGGAAGTTTTCAACAAATCACGATTGCTCAGACCTGCACCCACAAGGACCAGAAAAGGACAAATTATAACATCCAGCAGAAATACGGTAGATATTTAGAAAAAATTGAAAGTACTTAAAATAAGCAATCTATACACACGCACAGAGAACACAATAAGACCATTATATCTCATTCCACAACTATCACTTTAAATCCCCTTGCCACACTCTGCTAATCAATATGTAATTAAGCATCAATATATAATAGTAGAATTGTTCATATACTTTCATTCAATCAATAATCAATGATTAATAACCTTTTTTATTTGGCTGAGTAATCATCAATAACCAAATTTGCTTCTCACATATCAAATGTTATTCAATTCACAATCCAGTTCATTCTCACAATATCATTTCCTACTTCATATCCAGATCATGTAAATAACTTTCCCCCTGGAATCCCCCTGCACCAATTAAAGCAGGAGATGCTTTCCCTTATGTGATGACATCTTCTGTCACAAACTTAAAATCGAGTAAGCAAGCTACATACATTTCATCAAACCTCTGTGAGTTCAGAAGCTAAGTAGCCCATACTTGAGCATTATGCCACTCTCACAATTTTCTACCTAAGCAGCCATTACAACGATCAAACCCTTTCTCGGATACCCTCCAGCCTTTGGTGTACAGGGGAAGAGCATGAACGGATGTGATGAAACCATAACGACAATTGCAACCTAAGGATCCAATATGTATGCTGAAGCTATCCTAGAAAAGTTCACAAAACAAGCAATATAGGATAACCCTGTCGCTCCGGCTGCAGAATTAGGGCAGCTAAGCGGCCATTGATCACAAAATTACTGTTTGCCCATCGCACAATGTGCGCCACGATTATAAAACCTTTCCCGTGGAATACCACGCCACCCCTCACTAAGGAGGGAAGCGCTCGGCCTTGGGCAAATTATAGACCCAGCCTAAAACAAGAATCACAACAAAACTACGAACATTCAACCCTTGATTGCCACATAAAAACAAATCATTACTCTCCAGTTCTCTGGCAAGAAACAAGAACCCATAAAAGAAACGGTCATAAATTATCAATCTACCAATTGAATAAATCACAAACCGGAGCTTGAGACCAAGCTCCAGATCATAGAAACGCCACAGAATTAGAGAAAGAGAGCAATTATTGATCCCATAAGTTATTCATAAGGAAGAAAATAAGAAACCATAAAATCCCTTTTGAAAAAACCAAGATCTTCCAGTAAAATGTCCTCCCACAAACCAAAAGAACAAGAAACCCTCATCTCTAGATCCAATCCAGATAGAACGAACAATCAAAACTCGTAATCTTCCAATACAGTTGAAATACTTTCACATCAAATCAAGCAAGAACAACCAAGTCTAAGCAAAATCCGGTGCAAACCCCAAAAGATTTGAAATTGAAAGGGGGAAACCGAAATCAAAACGGATCAATCTAGGGTTTTGAAAGAAATAACCTTTTGATCAAAATCCCCAATCCAGAAGCTGAATTTGCCTAGAGGGAAAATGGAATATTGAATGGGAGAAGCCGGAAAGGAATAGAATATCAAAACTAAAGAACAGCTGAAAACAGCAAAATTAGAGAGCGGAAGAAAGCATTTACCTGATCCGAAGAAAATGGCCACAGAAGAAGGAACCCTAAAATGGATAACGTCTGAGCAGCGTCTGGACAGAAAATTCTGGGCTGTTAATATATAGGGAAAACAAAGCGAGTCGGTCCGTGCACTTGTATGAATGCGACGGACCCAGAGATAAACACCCAGAAGAGCGGAGTTTCTAATGTTAGGGGCGAGAGGAGTCGTCTTTATAATTTGAGCACTCAAATTAAAAGAGATTTCAATTAACGTATTTAAAATTTTAGGTGGATGGTGAACTGTATCCAAATTAAAAATGACAGATGATTGATAATTTTGATTCAAATTTTTATTTATTTAATAACTCAATTTTTGTATATCTTTTTTTTTTGAGTAATTTTATTGTATGTTATCAACAGTTTTTTGATCTCCTTTTTTTGATAGCTTGTTATGATTTTCTTATATAACTAGGTCAACTTCTTTTTAGTTTTCTTCGAATGTTAAATAACATAAACAATAAAATTACAAAAATTCAATTTTACTTGTGTCAAGCTATCAACTATGCCAATGCATAGAGTTTCCATGAAAATCAAACTCCAAAACCGCATGCATACCTAATTGCCCATCACTGCTTATACCCTAAACCAAAATGCCTCACAACACTACACTTGATATTATCATATAACACTCACATTTCAATGACTTCACACCTCCAAAAGCTCACTAGCATGTTCACTGTCCAAATTATTAGAACTCAAGTAATGCAACATACCAAAATAATAATCAGCTAAACATCAGCAATGCAACACATCAAAGTAATAATTACCTCACTGGGGATTGGGGAAGGTTTGAGGGGAAAGAAAATAAATTACAAACAAAGTCCTTGGGAAAGGGGCAACAAATTACATTCATGCAACATGTTCATAAAGTAGATAAACATTAGGAAATCCTTGAGACAAGTTGTTCTTGACTCACAAGTTGTGTACCATAGTCTCATCAATAGTAATAGTTGGGTACCCCTTGATCAATGTATTCATGTCTACAATTTAAATACAACAAACTTGCATAAGATATAGAATTATAAAATAATTAACTAAACAATGGTTAAAAGTTATATTAATATTAATTGAGTTAAAAGAAAACTAACCTTCTTCCAATGCTTACAAGTCAAGCAAGTTCTCTTCTATGACAAGACGATTGTAAGAAGTGTGTAGCTAATCTTGTGCACATATAAGAGCTTCTACCATTTTAGGAGTTAATGAAGTGCGGAAAGAGTGAAGTACACATCCATCAGTGCTAAAGGCAGACTCGAAATCGACCGTAGAAATAGGAATGGCAAGCACATGTCTAGCCATTTTAGCAAGAATAGGGTACCTCTTCTTTTGTCTTTCTCACCACATCAAGAGGTCAAAGGATGGATGATCAAGAAATTCATGTGCATCACCAAAGTACTTATCCAATTCACTTTTCTCTTCACAACTTTCCAAATTCCAACTTTCCCTCCTAAACATTTGACTCATTATTTCTCCAAAATCTAATGCTTCTGCAGTGTCAATTCCCGTTGGTTTTGTGAACTTGTCACCAACACTACAAGAAGAAGAAGAAGAAGAAGAAGAAGAAGAAGAAGAAGAAGAAGAAGTATCATGATTCACTTTCTTTGCTTTGGGTTGGGAAGAAGCATATAAATCAACCAAGTCACACAAAGAAACTCTAATTTTTGAACTCAAAAAAGTGACATTTTCAAAATCATATGATGATCTAGCAAGCTGTTCGACATATTTTATCTTATACATTGGATCAAGAACCAAGATAATGAACAAAAACATTAATATTGTTAACACTAGACCAGTATTTGTCATGTTTCAACTTAATTTTTCCGACAATGCTTCTAATCCCTTCATCTTCATGAGCAAGAAAAGAAGGGATGGTCCACCCTATGCCATATATCTCAGGAACTAGGACTTGTTGATCACACAATGAGACCCCAACAATTTCAATGTGGCATCATATAAGATTTTAAGAAATGGTAAAAAAGTACCGATTTTCTTCCAATCCTCCTCATTAGGTGCGGCACCCCACTTTTCAAGCTCTTTAATGCAAGCAACATCTTCAGAGTGTAAATTTTGAAATGCCTTCTTAAACATCACAATAATTTTGAGCATTAAGAAGGTGGAATTCCACCTTGTTTTAACATCCAAGCAAATAAGACTCTTACTTTGTATCGTTCTCTCTTCCACATATTCTTTAAACTTTTGAAGCCTAAAAGGAGAAGGTCTCACATACTTCACAGCAGCATGAATTTTCACAATGGGCACATCAAGATCTGTTAAACCAGTTTTTTACTATCAAATTCAAGATAAGGTCTACACATCTCCTATGCAAATAATCACCACCTAAGATACTACCATTGCAATGCTTGATTCTTCTTCGAAGATATTGAATAGTAAGGTCATTAAAGCTAGCATTATCGGTAGTTATGGTCATAAGATTCTTGATATCCCAACTAATCAAGCATTTTTCAACAGCCCTGCCAAAAGTTGCCTATTATGACCGGCAATAGGGCAAAAGTTAATAATTCTCCTATGCAAGGTACAATTGTCAATAATAAAATGGACAATAAGACACATGTAGCTCAAATTTTAACCAGATGTCCAAGAATCTACAGTGAGGCAAACTCTTGATGTCAAGTTACCAAAAAAATCACGTAATTTCTTCCTTTCATCAATGTAAAGAAGATAACAACCTCTAGTTGCTGCGGGATGCAATGGAGGTACAAACCTAATATTCAATGCTTTGCAAAAGTAATGAAATTAAAGCTTTATGTTCAACATGAATAAACTGCAGCTCATCCATAGTAAGCATCTTAGCAAGAGCTTTTCTACAAAATTCTTGCTTAAATCTCCAACAAGATAACTTAGACAAAGTCTTAGTAGTACCATCTTTAGTAGTGTCAGTCTTACGTTGAAAATCTAACAGCTTTTGTTTAATATCCATATTTGCAGAATATTTCTTGCATCTCCGAGTATGATTTAGCATATCACTTGTCCCATTTTTAGTTGCACAAGTAATAGACTTTTGACAATATGTACTTTGGCAATAGTAGGGTGGGAGTCCCATCATAATGGTCCCAACTTTCATACTTCCTTTTCGTTTGCCAGATTCAAGGTCACCCAAGTTGGTTGGATGGTCGAGGTGGAGGCCTCTTTACTTTTCTTTTTCCTTGCCCTTGTCTTGTTTGTGGCCATCTTAGATGCTTGTTTCTTCACCTTCACATGACTCTCCAGGTCTACTTCTACGTCATTTCCATCTTCGTTATCTCCAGTTGGATAGTTATGAGGACACCTCTAGACTATTATTGATTGAAATCAAAGAAGGATACCTTAGTTTTGATTAGAAATCAGTTGGGTGCGTATAGATCAGATGCAGAAAATGCGAGAGTGTGAGATCAGACACCGAAATTAGGTCGCCACCACTCACCTGAGCTGAGATCAGACGCAGATAAAAGTGTGAGATAGAGATAGCAACTCAGCAAGCATCGAGAGGTAGCCGAAGGGAGAAAAGAGATGTCGGCGAGAGTGCGAAACGGAGCAGAGAGAACCGGCCGTTAAGATTCAAGTTTTAGAGGAGAATCTGAGAGGGCCATAAGAAACCTTGAGTGCGAGTCTGCAGGAGGGAGCAGTAGGACAGTGTGAGGCCAAGGTTTGCAAGTAGGGATTTAGGGGTTTTTTTAGCAGCATGCGCCTCCTGATCTTAAAAACAAAAAATTTTAAAAAAGATTTTCTGACTTTCGAGTACCTGAATTCTTAAATTGGCCAATCCGTACCCGAACCAAATATCCAAAAAAATTATCAATTCGTACCCAAGCCTACTTTTCAAATATTTCGGTTTGGATACCCGAATTTTTGGATCAGGCTGTGGATTTTTGGTTCGGGTACTTGGTCTTGGATATTTTTGAACACCCCTAGTTTTTATCTATTGATTGGTACGAGTGAGCTTTGCCTAGTCTAAACAAAAAAGAAATGATGCCCACTTCTCTTTTTCTTATTTTTTTTGAATTTTTTAGAAATAATGATACAGACTCTCAATTTGGGGCTCTTCACTCATGTATGATATTCCCAACAAAATTTTTAGCTTTGTTGCTCTTAATAATTCATACTAAGGAAAAACTAGGTCCCAACGTCCTCATTTCAACGCATCGGCTAGTTTTCTAAAGTATGGATTATTAGGAGTAAAAATGCTAAAAGTTCGCAGTGCTGCAACCTATTTCTTAATGTCAGACTATTAGTTTCCACCACCCCAAAAGGTTGGATTATTATATTTCAAAAAAAAGTTACCTTTTTATTTTGTCGACAAGCTAATTTTCAGCCTGCGTGAATTGCTGTTCCATATAATTGGGTTCAATGAATCATTACGTAGCAACTAGTCCTTTATGTTATAGCTAAAGGGCTAATTGTGAGCATACTTCATAGTATGATTGTTCAGCCGCGGCCCTTAGCAGTTTCATACTTATCTTTGCACGTATCATTGGAGGGTACGCTGACATCAGTGGAGGTACTCCTTTTCTATCTAAACTAAGACTAATGTTCTTATGATTTATTGAGTGGCTAGTTGCCCATATGCTTATGGGAAGATATGGTCATCCTAGGATTTTGCATTCACATTTGGTCGCCTTATATCCTCTATATTATGGCTATACCACATGTTAATGTACTCACGACCATACTTGAATGCACCTCTTTACAACATGTGTATCGACATGGGAAGAACAACCCTAGCAAGGTTTCAACCGAGTGTTCTTCCATAATGTGACAGAGTCATTTGTTGCATACCGAGTCTTATGTGATACATAGTCGATTTCATAGAAAACCATGGACAGTGCCCCCCATCAAGCGTGTTGCCAATACTATCTTATCGTTCCTAGTCATTGGGTGGATTTCTTTCCCATCTAAATGTCTGGTAGTGAGACATGACACCAGTTTACATATTCTTCCCACCATTTCTTGAGATACATCTACATATATACGACATTGCTCATGAGCACCATAATTATGATGATTGCATTCAGGGTTATGTAGAAGTCTTTGTCGTAACCCTTCATTGAGTTTTGAAGCATGGTTATCAATGTAAGTGACCACAATGATGGTTGCATATGTACCGCTCCTGTAAGCATTCCTCGAGGTACGTAATGGACTGCTTCAGGTTGCATATGACTCTTGGGCTATAAGCATCGAATCATCAGGTCCATGAACTGTCATTGAGCCAACGTAATCTTACGTGATGTTGGGTGATACCCTCAGCACTTTAAAGGGTTATTGGGCATCTCAAGGATAACTGTTTTAAGCTCTAAAGGTGATTTGAGAATGAACTTGCCTTATACGGCCTTTCATGGTTATGGCCTGATGTCATACCCTTAGACGCCAACTCAGGGCGATGCTTGTGTATAGAGTTCCTTATCATAAGACGAGTGGTATTGAGCTGATCCAAAGATTGTGCCTCTTACAAAAGTGAGTTAATATAGTTTTTCCTGTAAACTCATTTGCCCTCTCCAATGCTATTCACCCTTGACGCCTGAGTAGAGCGAGTAGACGCTTGAAAAGGTTGGCAAAGTGGTGGTCGGATACCATAAGCTCTTTTGAAATTACATTCATTGTGCAACAAATTTTCTGATTCTGTAATGAGTTATGTGGATTATACCGGGTGTCTGTAAGTGCTATGGGTGGCTTAATATAGCCCTTGGAATTTCGAGGACAAAATTTTTTTTAAGGGGGGAAGGATGTAACACCCAGGATTTTATCCCATTCGTTAAGCCGATTCATATCGTATAAATTGAACTAATATCGATGAAATCTATCCGAGTGCTGATTTTATTGAAAGGAATATTAGTATTTTCATTATTATTAGTTTTATTGGAATTAAGGATTATTATCGGGCACTACATTGAGCAGATTTTCGAATACGACTAGAATGTCGAACCGTGGGAACCATCCTGCAATTTATTGAATCGAACCTTAATAAAATCAAAAGGCGAATAATCGACCGATGATTATATTAATGGTTACAGTTTAAGATTTGGAGGTCGGAAAATTGGATTTATGGTACAGTGGGTTGGTGTTATTATCAGTTAGTAGCGAAAACAAAAGAAAAAGAAAAAGGAAAAGAAAAAAAACTTGAAAAGGGCCCGAAGCCCCCTCGTTTTTTTTGGGAAGGGTCGCGAAGAGAGAGAAGGGGGGCTCCCAGCCACAACACACACCGGGAGAGGGCCAGGGAGGCATCGGCGGGGTCGCCGGCGATCGGCCAACGCGCGCCCGGCTGTCCCCCTCCCTGGTCGACGCCCAATTCGAGCAAAGAGAGAGGTGGATGCGAGAGAAGGGAGCTGTGGGTCCAGGTTTCAGGACCTCGACCCTGAGCGATCGCCACCAGCGTGGCCACCCTCGCCGGACGCCGGTGACACGGCAGTGAGCCGCGTGGGCAGCGAAAGAGAGAGGCAGCGGCAGAGCAAAGGAATGGACCGAACCCACACCGAGTCAACCCGAATCAAACCTTAAAATGAGTCCTTTAGCTTGAAATCGAGGTGGGTTTCCTCTTCCTCCTATTTATTGTTAATTTTGATGAAAGTTTATCAATTATAGTTCGTTCAGATTGAATTGAAACTGATTATTTATGACGTGAGGAAACTGTAGCGTAAAATGAACGATGCCTAGTATATATATATTGATCGTATAGAACAAGTTTATCGATTATATATAGTTTATCAATTACATGAACTTTATTGAGTATATCAAGTCTATCGATTATATAGTTTATTGATTATATGAAATTCATTTAAAGTTTACCGATTATATATATAGTTTATTGATTATATGTCGTTTATCAATTATATAAAGTTTATCGATTACATGAAGATTATTGATTATATGAAGTTTATTGATTATACGAAGTTTATCGATTATATAAAGTTTTTCGATTATATGAAGTTTACTGATTAAATAACGTTTAACGATTATATGAAGTTTATTCATTATATAATCGATTATATGAAATCTATCGATTATATGTGACCTATCAATTATATGAGGTTTATCAATTATAAAGTTTATCGATTACATGAAGTTTATCGAGTATATGTAATTTATTGATTACGCGTATATATTACAGTGAATATTGAAATTAATTGCAACTGTGTGGATTGCGTTATGATGTTGAGAATCGGTTGGTAAAACGATTTTATGACGTGATCATACATGCTATGTGAAACCTTTTCCCTGAATTAAGGAATGCGCGAGATGACATTCATGTCAAGTTTCAGAGATCTTAAAAGTCCATAAATACTTATTCGCATGATTTCAAAGCATTTCTAAATGTTTATTTATTACCTGTTTTAATTGACAAGTCAGTGGTCATGAGATAATCTTAAATCACCGGGCTGCTCAATTGAATATGGTAGACGGCCAGTTGACAGGTCTAGGAGTCCTTTAAGAAAGGACTTAAGTCTTAAGCATCCGATTACGCCGTATCCATTGCTATTATCAGAATTTACATGAGAAATTCAAGGTTCCATGTTCATTGTTCTGCCAGAAGGCAGAAATGCAAGTTCAATGTTCATTGTTCTGCCAGAAGGTAGAAATTCAAGGGTCAATGTTCATTGCCTGCCAGAAGGCAGTAATTCAAGTTCAATGTTCATTGTTCTGCCAAAAGGCGGAAATGCAAGTTCAATGTTCATTGTTCGGCTAGAAGGCAGAAATTCAAGGGTCAATGTTCGTTGCCTACCAGAAGGCAATAATTCAAGTTCAATGTTCATTGTTCTGCCAAAAGGCAGAAATGCAAGTTCAATGTTCATTGTTCTGCCAGAAGACAGGAACCCAAGGTTCAATGTTCATTGTTCTGCCAGAAGGCAGAAATTCAATTTCAGTGATTCAATGTTTTGTCAGAAGGCAGAGAATGCAAAGTTTAGTAATTCAGTCATTCAAAGTTCAAAGTTTCATAGTTCTGTCAATAGGCATAAGTTTCAAAGTTTAATAGTCCAGTCAATAGGAAGAAAATTCAAAATGCATATGTCCTATAGTTCTGCCAACCGGCGGTAGAGTCACAGTCACATGTTATAAGCCCGTTAACTGGTAGAAAAACCAGGCAAGGGGACTTCCAGTGCATATGATAGTTTATAAAGCATCATACTTTTAATAAACAAACATGTGATTTAAAGCAGAGTCCAGTGAAATTCAAAGGTTATATGGCTATATGATTGGTTCACTACCCACATGACATGGTTATATGTTCTATCTTATGATTATTGTTCTACGTCTTATCAAAGACACCTACTCATGCATGTAGACGGTTGCTATATGGTATAGTGAAATCAATAAACGTTCAGCGTAATGTTCAGTGTCCAATGTTTAAGGTTCAATGTTCAATGTTTAATAATCAACGTCCACTGGGTGTTGTTCACAGTTTTTACGAATTCATAGTTCATACGAATTTAATGTTCCATGGCCAATGTTCAAGGTGCAATGTCTAATGTTCAATGTTCATTATTTATTGTTCAACGTGTAAAGTTTAATATTCAGTGTTCATTGTTTATTGATCAATGTGCAATGTTAACATTCAATGCGTTTTAATGACTCTTTATGTTATAGATTATATGAAATGAAACAAGCCTTTCATAACAGAAATCCCAACAAGTGATGTTTAAGGGTTAAAACCCTTTCTTTTCATTGAATTTAAGAGTTTATATGAATTTCTTATGGTATGGTTATTGAGCATGGCTATTTTAGAGTTTAAGTTGTTGAAGCGACTACTATTTCCCTTGCTTCGCTTTCTGGTTTAAATATACTGCAAGATAAGTGAGTTCTTCGAGGGAAGGAATTACAAACAACTTTGTAAGTTATTCTTGCATTTAAAGTATTGTTTTGGGAAAGGGGTTTATCCACTGAGCGATTGTTGCTCATTCCCATCTATTATTGTTGCTCCCTTCCCAGATTTGTGAAATATCAAGTAAAGGTTGGGTCAAGTAAGCCGCAATGGATTACTGCTGTCCTAGGAATAAAGCTACATGCCCTTCATGTGAGCTACAAGTTGTATTGTGATGTATGGTTTATTGTTATATAATTTAAGTCCTTGTGTGCCTGTGTTGCATATCATCTAGAGTCGCTCCGTACGGTCATGTGAGCCGATCATCCTTTAGCCAAGGTTAGTTATAGTTGGGATGTAACCCCAGTACTCTGGTCATGTGGTCCATAGAATTGTACTTTTATTGTTCCATTGTTTTAGTATTGAACCGCACCGGTTGATATGCTCCGGGCGGGTGGCCCGTAGAGCCGTGAACTCCGGCGGGTAGCCGTTGAGTTAGTTTTATTATTGCGTTTAATTGCAGGGAATTTAATGTAAGGCTTTAAGCCTGGAAAACGGTCAGTTTTCAGGGGAGACTCTGTCCGTTTCGTCCCAGAATTTAAAGGAAAAAAAAACAAAGTACAACATTAACACTCCTAACCTAGGGTTGGGGGCATTACAGGTGGGGCCCTCCGTCTGTGATTTCCCATTTTCTTTGCATTATTTGTTTTCCAAGCGACTTTGACGCTTGATAGGCTTCATTTCTGCAATAAAAGCGTGCTTTCAGCCTCATTCTTCATCATTCACCATCTATTTATATTTAGAGTCCATTAAAGAGAGTTGAGAGCATGTTGAAGATAAAGATTTGCAAGGATTTCTGTCCCTTCTTTTCTATTTTCTCATAGAATTTTATACTTCTTTTAAGATTAGAATTGATTTTCTTGTTAGTTTTGAATTGTTAATCTCAGAATTGATGTTGAACTTCCAATTGAATTTGTTCTTGAGTTGATTGTTTGATGTGTTTTTAAATTGTTAGGTTTATTCCATCAAGTTTGGAGTTTAAATTGCTTGTAAGAGTTTTATTGTCTTCTTACATGTATCAGATATTGGGTGAAATACCGATAAAATTTGACGTCGGCATCACCATATGTGACTTGTTTGTGTAATATCTTGAGAAAGAATTATCAAACGAGAGATCTAAAATGATAGTTGTGTGCCTAATATAATGAACCTAAACCAATCAAGAATCCATGAGAATTGATGGCTGATTTAATTTGGATATTTCGCTACGCCTTGAAAGAGGGCTGTGATACCTTAATTATCGGTCTTGAAATTTCTTGATTAAAGAGAAAGTGCTTGATCAATTCTTGAAATAGTTAATTTCTTGGTAGACATAATTCCTTGGATATTTTATCCATTAGATTATATGGTAGATTAGCTCAATTTTATTCTCAAATTTTAATCCGCTTACCATATCTCGAGGGAACACAACCCATTGCCTTGACTTAGTCTTTATGGGATTGATATTTAAGATATGGTAAGAGGATTCAAATTTGAGAATGAAGTTGAACTAATCTACTATATAATCTAATAGATAAAATATCTAAGAAATTATGTCTACCAAGAAATTAACTAGTTCAAGAATTGATCAAGCACTTTCTCTTTAATCAAGAAATTTCAAGACCGATAATTAAAGTATCACAGTTCTCTTTCAAGGTGTAGCGAAACATCCAAATTAAATCAGCAATCAATTCTCATGGATTCTTGATTGGTTTAGGTTCATTATATTAGGAACACAACTATCATTTTAGATCTCTCATTTGGCAATTCTTTCTCAAGACATAATTCTTCATCGATTTTCTAGTTGCACTAGGGTTCTCTTTATGAGTTTCTGCAGAATACCCTCAACAACACTAAATCCTAGCATAAAGAAGAAAAAGGGCATAGAATCACTAAAAATGCACACTTATTCCCAAAGCTGCAAGCACAACCTTCTAAAATTCCTATGCAAATTGGGCACTTATTACTCTCCTATGCTTGAACCTTTGCCTGTCCTCAAGCAAATACTAGATAAAACAAAAAAGTGGAGATTCATCTAGAACTCAAAAGGTTAACAACCTCCTCAGGCTATGCAACAGATAACACATCAGAAGCGATAATATCAGTAAATGGCAACCCCCAGCAGTACGGAAGATATTTCAAAACCAGGAGAAGGTAAATTATTTTGAAGAAGTATGAAACCACAAGTCTGACATCAAACTTGATCACCCTGAAAGAGCCACAAAGCACATGGAATTAAGTAGAGATAAATGGAGTGAAAGGATCTCACTTTTCGGGAATATGTATTATTCCTGCTCATGTGTTTAAAATATAACATGGGTTCACTCGAGACTCTAGATACAAACTACCACAGGTTTACCAAGACTCTCAAATTTTCCACCACTAAGATGCAATGTCTATACGATGATCAAGAAGGCTTCATATGGGTTGAAATGTGAGCTCGTGGGTAAAGGGAAAAAGGTAGAAAAATGAACTTGGATAGTATGGAGCTAATAACCAAGTGGCCAAGGAGCAACTAAAGAGTGCCAAAATACCATAAAACTCATCAACACTTCCATTGTCATCAATAAAATGAACATACTCTCCATAAATCAAATAGGAAATAGTCGACAAAGAAAGGAACCCTGGTTATGTACATATCCATTATAACATCCCGAGTGTGGCTTAAAAGGATTTGAAGTGACTACTATCATCAAAAGGTGCACCTTTCTTTTCAGGAAGCCCACTCTTAAGAACTTCACAGTTAAGCATGCTTGTTGGGGAGAAATTTTATAATGGGTGACTTCCTGGAAAGTTTTCCAGGCAGTATGTCAGCGAGGATGAGGCACCTTGGAAAGGCTTTTGGTGATTTGTGGGGCCGATCGAAATCTTTAAAGTCATTCTTGGTTATTGTCTGCGGCCCAGGAGGGGTCGGGGTGTTACACTTTTCTTTGTTAATTTTAGCTCGTGTGAATGGTGTAGAGAGGACTTCAAATGTGGTAAGAAGTTCAAGTGATTGGTGTGGTAAGGGTGTTATCAAATTTAACCACATAATGGTTCCCTCCGGTAAAGAAAGCCTAATGTGCTAGGTTGGGACAATATAGCACTAATCTATCATAAACCCATTATGTGCCATATTGAAGACACAAGGAATTGGGGGTTGGGGGGTTGGGGGGGCTCACTACAAAGCTTTCATCTAGCTCTGACTATGAGAAGAGCAAAATAAAGGTGAGGGCATGGTAAACCAAGGAAATTGTTGCAAGATTTGAATTTGATGGCTCACAGAAGTGGTTCTCAACTACAATTGAAATACGAATTCAATTGGGTGATTATGGTGAGCACCAATGGAATGGTACAAATGGAGGGATTGGTGTCTCAATTAGCTAGTGCGGGATTTTTGACACTTGATGGGGTAGTTTCTTTAACTGCTGGGCTTGAGGATACTGGGAATGGATCGAGGGTAATCCAGGTAAAACTTATACTTCTATTGTTAATTTGGATGAGAGAGGTGTTCTTGACTGTGTTTAGTGTTACTCATTATAATGGAATTGAACTTGCTAAAACAGAGCTTATGTGATATTCAAACTAAAATTAAATTATGGAAGTTGATTGTAGTTTGCTATGCAGTTGGAGCGAATCCTCCATTTTTTGTCATGAAGGGTTCTTCAGACAAATCCAGATAAAACATTCTTTTGACAAGGTAGTGATAATTAAAGGTGATATTTTTCTAATGTGTTCTGGATGGATCCACACAAGGGAGGAATGGAAGATCTCCCTCCCCAAAAGAGGATTGATGATGACAATCTTCCTATGATTTATCCATTTCATATTCTAGTTTATCAAGAAGTAGTGATGGGAGAGTAACAAATGGATAACTGTAACGTCCCGACCCCAGTCCCGGGTCGGGACAGTTACTGGGAATGACTTTAAGGATCGTCGATTGGTCCCACAAATCCCACAAGCCTTTTTGGTATATTTCGTCCTCGTTCGCACGCTGCCTTGAAAACTTCTAGGAGGTCACCCATCACAAGGTTTTTTCACATCAAGCACACTTAACTGTGAAATTCTTAAGAGTGGGTTTCGAGAAAAGAAAGGTACACATTTGATGATATAAGTAGTCACTTCGATCCTTTAAGCCACTTCGATTAATTTCTCAATTGATTATTACTCCAAGTGAATGTGCATTTATAAAGGGCAGACAGCTAACACATTGCGTGAATAGGATTATCAAGAGCTTGTTAGAGGCTACCATAGGAAAATTTCTTCTCCTAGTTGCATGATGAAAATGAACCTCAGGAGAAACATAAGATTTTCTACACTCAGATTCCTTAGAAGAGGCCTTATATGGCCTCCACTTTCCCTAAACTATGGTGAGATAGATCACAGTCGGCATAAGAAATGTTCTAGTGCACTTTACTTTAATGGAGAATCAGATGAAGTTTTTCAATGTGCAGAGGAGTAAGACAAGAACCTTTGTCTCCTCTCTTGTTTATGATTGCTATGGAGTATTTCTTAAGATTTTTAAAGAGTTGGCATTGAATATCCTACGTTTAGATTTGATTTCTTGGCTAAAGCAAATCATATGTTTTCATCTTGGAGAGATACACTTTGTTTGATTTTGTATTTGTCATGTCATATAAGAAGATGGTTTTGAATTGGTAATAAAAAAATTTACTTCATTACCCCCAAAAAACAAAAATGAAGATAACATTGAGAACTACACTATATTTTGTTGTAAGTATCATTAGGTTATAGAAATCAATGTTAAAACATGATAGCTTTTTCGTAGCGTAGTGTTCAGCCTCTTCTTTACTAGGTTTTTAATTTGATTTATACTCTAGAAGAATTTTAAATGAACACCTGTAAAAATTAGTCGATACGCATAAAATTTTTGAGAGTCCAAAATATATACAAAATTTCTGAATAAGTCACTATTTTAACCAACCGTTTTGAATTCACATTCAGCTTCTTGATCAATCCAGCCTATTTCAAACTAGGCTTGTTTTAAGTAGAGTAAGGTAACGGGTCGGTTCGTATTGACTCATTTAATAAGTTGGTCAATTTCGTATCGGTGTTGAGAATAGTTTGCTCTACTCAAAATAGAAAAACATGTTTTCACACTAAATGGTCAAATTATGTCGATTTCGAGTTGAAATTAATTCGGTTCATGTCAAGTTCAGACTTCTCTTAATAACTTCAAGTTTGGTTCGAATCGTATTATCCTATCACGTCAGACTTTTTCAACTTTAGTTTTAAAAGGGATAAGACAATTCACATCCAAGCAAAGTCAAAGGGAACAACGCATCAAATCAACAAAACAAATAGCCCTGGTTCATTGTTGTGCAAAGTCAAGTTGCCCCTGCAACCCGACCCAAGGCCCGTGATCCCTCACAAATTACAAATGTAGATCGTACACTCTTGGTTTTGGACACTCAATGAACCCTTTATTTATCGCCATAACTTCATTTCTTAATTGCTTTCTAATAAGAATAGGAGAAGACAAAACCATCTCAATCAAAATAATCCCTCGCACAATAAGGTCATTTTTCAACTTATCGTAAGTATTTATTATCATCAACATTCAGCATAAATACTAATCGAAAATATGTAACTCTTACGGCTAGCACTTATTCAAAATACTAAACCGTTAATCCTCTAGCATCTTTCACAATAAATACCAATAAATATTTTTAACTAAGTCGTATGACTAAAAGTCCATCCAACAGCGTACATTCCATGATCACATTGGCTCACACTTGCCATGGCACAACACCACCCCCCACCCCCCCCCCCCCCAAAAAAAAAAAAAAAACCTACAACCATGGACCTAACAATGGACCTCCAATTGAAGCAGAATCCATAATTTGGGACATCGACAACTCTAAAAGCCATTAAGGCACAAGAGAACATTCACCCTCAATGGTAAAAGCACCAGTATACACAGCATCGGCATTGACATGAATGAGATAACTGAGTCATGCAAATTTCTCACAATTAAGTCACCAGGTTTATTATTGTCAACGGAAGCAACATCACGCATCTCATATTCCATATGCCATAGCCAGCATCACCAAGCGAATGCAACACTAGACGCCACTCACACATAAACACATACACGCACACACAGAGTCACAAATGCGCTATTATACCGCCACCAGAGTACATACTAGCACTACTACACAACTTGACTGTCACATGTAGCTGATTCCCACTGACATCCAAGCAGAGGGCTTCAACCCCTGCTACTTAGAAACCATGTATCTTGATGTGTTCCTTCTTTACAATGCCAGCCTGCGGAGCCAAAAACCAAGGGAGAAGCAGGTCAATACCAACAGGATCTTCAATCATCATGTCACGATGATGAAAACCCCAGTCCCACTAAAGGGGCGCGGCTGCTTAAGCCTTACCCTAATCTTTAAACAAGGTTGACTACCTGCTACTTCAGTACATACACTAGGGCATTGAAACAGGTAAGCTATCGACAAGCAGGTCATCCAGTTACAGTGGCTTATGTCTTTTGGGTTCGGTCAAATTCAAGCGTTATAGTCCCTTTGTACGATATTGCTTGCAAAGAAAATACGAATGACATTAGTTGGGCACATATTAGGTTAGCCTGCAATGGTCACAACAGGGTCAATTCATGTTTGGCTGGAATCAATAGTCCATTATTCTTCCAACTCAAGACTACGTTCCAGTATTCGGGTACAGATAACTTTGCAGGTAAATGATCAAGTAGTACCTGAACCAGAAAGGTAGAAACATTCTTCCGCTGATCACCTTGCAGTTGAATCACCTGCAAAAGTTTTGTGAAGAATTTAGGTGACCCACAATGGACCACATAACGGTCAACTAAACAGGTGAATATTGACAAGACATGTAGCTAACCTGGCCTAGTTCTGGGTCCTGAACAACAGTACCATTACAACAAAATTCCTTCTTCAGGTCCTTAAGAATCTTGCTGTAGCTAAATTGTTTGTCCAATCCTTGTACAGTTGTCAGGCTCTTTCTACCGTTCCGCTGCTGTACACGGATGTGCACATAATCTTTTGCCCCCGCACCGGAGTTCTCAGCATTTGCATCAGCAAAAGGATCTAATTGAATGCCACCAAGAAAATAAAGTGAGAATACACCTCATGCCATTCATCCAGAAAGCAAGACTGGCAAAAGAAAGAATGTGGCATCAGCAAGTTATACCAGTACTCCTAGGCGTATACATGTCAATAGAATTGTTTAAAAATATTCGCAGCTGTGTATTAATAGCCTGAATGCACGAGTACACAGTACAACCCACCAGATGTATCATATTGGCTTTGAATAACATTTCATCGAGGCTTCAGATCACAATACAATCATAAGATTATGAGCATTCCTAATGGACATGGCCTTGACATCAATTGGAGTTACTTTTCACCCTGTACATCCACTTGGGCACGGGGACTACTCTATGTAACAACAATCATACATGAACTTACCATAAGCAGCAGGAACCTGGATGTCAAGATCAGACATGAAAACTAGGCTTACGAAGTGAAAGGGATCTACAGACCAGGATGTTTTCAGCAAATCAAGATTGCTCAGACCTGCACCCACAAGGACGAGAAAAGGACAAATTTAACAAAAGCTATATTATCCAGCAGAAATACAAGAGATGTTTAGAAAAAATTGAAAGTACTTCCAATAAGCAATCTATACACATGCACAAGAGTGAAGACAATAAGACCATTACATCTCATTCTACAACTATCACTTCAAATCTGCTTGCCACACTCCACCAATCAACATGTAATTAAGCATCAATATATAGTAGAAGAAAAGTTAATACTTTCATTCAATCAATAATCAATAGTCAACAACCTTGTTTTGGCTGAGTAATCAATAACCAAATTTGCTTCTCACATACCAAATGTTACACAATTCACAATCCAGTTCATTCTTACAAATATCATTTCCTCCTTCATATCTAGTTCATGTAGATAACTGCCCCCCAGCAATCCCATGCTGCATCAATTAAAGTAGGAGATACTTGCCTTTATGGCCTTGTTTGGCAAACAGCTATTAACTACTAGCTATTTGTATTAGCTATTAGTTGATGGCTGTTTATATTACCTGTTTGAATTTGTTGTTTGTGTAAAAACTATTTGGAGAAATTAGCTTTTTTTAACAAAATTGTGAGACAAAAAGCTAATTCTCCAAAAAAACTCTTTCAAAAAGCTCATCAAATTAGCTTTTTGGACCCAAAAGCTCTTCCAAGAAGCTATTTTACCAAACACCTAAGTTAGCTTTTTGATTGGGTCAAACACCTCATTTTGGTCCAAAAAGCTCTTTTTGGCCAAAAAGTTGTTTACCAAACATCCCCCACATCTTTTGTTACAAACTTACAATCGAGTAAGTAAGCTATACCCATTTCATCAAACCTCTGTGAGTTCAGAAGCTAAGTAGGCTATACTCAAACATTATCCCACTTTCACAATTTTATATCTGAGCAGCCATTACAACAATCAAACCTTTTCTCAGATACCCTCCTGTCTTTGGTGTACAGGGGAAGAGCATGAACTGATGTGATGAAAACATAACGACAATTGAAACCTAAAGATCCAACATGTATGCAGAAGCTATCCTAGAAAATATGACAAAACAAGCAATATAGGACAACCCTGTCGCTCTGGCTACAGAACTAGGGCAGCTAAGCGGCCATTGATCCTAAAATTACTGTTTGCCCACCGCACAATGTGCGCCACGATTATAAGACCTCTCCCGTGGAATACCACGCCACCCCTCACTAAAGAGGGAAGCGCTCGGCCTTGGGCAAGTTACAGACCCAGCCTAAAATAAGAATCACAACAAAATTCGAACATTCAACCCTTGATTGCCACATAAGAACAAATCATTACCCTCGCAGTTCTCCAGGAAGAAACAAGAACCCATAAAAGAAACGGTCAGAAATTATCAATCTTCCAATTGAATCAATCACGAACCAGAACTTGAGGCCAAGCTCCAAATCATGGAAACTCCACAGAATTAGAGAAAGAGAGCCATTATTGACCCCAAGATCTTCCAGTAAAATGACATACCACAAACCAAAAGAACAAGAAACCCTCATCTCTAGATCCAATCAAACTAGAATGAACAATCAATACTCCTAATCTTCCAATACAGTTGAAATACTTTCACATCAAATCAAGCAAGAACAACCAAGTTCTAACCAAAATCCGGCGCAAACCCAAAAAGATTTGAAATTAAAAGGGGGAAACCGAAATCAAAACGGATCAATCTAGGGATCTGAAAGAAATAACCTTTGATCAAAATCCCCAATCCAGAAGCTGAATTTGCGTAGAGGGAAAATGGAATGTTGAATAGAAGAAGCCGACAATGGAATAGAAGACCAAAACTAAACAACAGCTGAAAAAAGCAAAATTAGAGAGTGAAAGAGAGATTTTACCTGATCCGAAGAAAAAGGGCACAGAAGAACGAACCCTAAAATCGGATAACGTCTAAGCAATTTCCGAACAAAAAATTCTGGGCTGTTAATATAGAGAGAGAGAGAGAGGGAGAGAGAGAGAGAGAGCGCGAGAGAGCGAAGCAGCTGCGTGTGGCAAATTATTACAAATTCTCATTGCCATACATGTATATATATCTTTTAATATGTATTTTATCATATGTGCAGTTATTAATATATATTTTACTTGCATGGCTTCCAAGAGTTCATATTTTCGAATATAAGGATTCTGGGTTCGGTCGGTTCATGCAACAGTATGAATCTGACAAACACATAGATATACACGCAAGATCGCAGAGCTTTAGAGCACTTGCATTGGTGATAAATATTTTTGAATCACAAGTAGAGACCTATATTTTTCACATCTTCCTATAATCTAACTTTTTCTCTTTATTCTACGTCAAATGAATCACCGACTTATATCATCAAATAAAATATTGTTCATAGATCAACATTTAAACATATTTAATTAGTTTTAGCCTTTTATTTTGTATTATTCATTAATATGCTTGTAAAGCAAAAGGAAAAAGAAAGTTGCAAGTAGATCATCGGAAGTAGCCAGACCGTGGGGCGAGCTGTGTGGATCACTGATGCATATGACATTTTGGATCGTGAGCCTCCTTTTTGGACCATGATCCAACCAATGCATGTACTCTTAGGCCCTGTTTGGTGAGAAAAACTGGAATGGAATGGGATCAGAACTTGAATCTTGATGGGTTGGGTATGAAATTTGAATCCTGAATCCAATTGTTTGGTAAAAACTGGAATGGAATCAGATCTCATTCCTTACTATTTGGTGAGCAGTTTTGGAATGAAATCAACTCTATTTTTATTTTAGAATATTATGTGCAAGTGTGAATATTATTTAACTTTTCTTATTTTATTTTGTTAAAAATGAAGTTATAAGAAGTTATTCATGAACCATTTGGGAGTATTTGATTTAATTGTAATTTTTTTAAAATAATTATTCTGTACTTTTTTTCCTTTTTTTTCTTGATCAACATGTAAATAAACTTGAAAAAAGCACAATCCAATAAACCAATAAACATTACATATCAACCAAGAACATAATTAACATATATTGAAAACAAATATTAGTACATAAGTTTCATATTCACCTTCTACTACTCATAAAAAGATGACATCTAAAGCCATTTAAAAAAAAAAACATAGAAAAAGATGCACAAACTAGGTTTATGTTCACCTTACACATACAATCATCACAAAATTACAAAGTGACATCCAAATGTGTCATCTAATAACAACGTAAACATAAACTAAAGCAAAAAATTTAGGTAAACTCTAGTTAAATGGAGCAAGTCTGGATGAATAAGATTAAGAATTAAATCTTTCTTCCACTCATCATCTGCACATTTATAGAAGATGGTCAAGCTACTCTCATTGGAAACCAACTTCTTCACTGCCATCATTGCTTCAACTCTGGTGAGCCCGTGAATTTTCATCACTTCATTGAACAAACTTTTTTTTTTTTTTCATCTAGCTCCTTTTGTGTTTAATCAAGATGTAATTCACGAGCCATGATAACTTGCTCATGTTGTTGAGTAGTAGTGAAAGCACTTGCAATTATTTCAAGATGAGAATTCATACCACTCATAAAACCAGATGTGTTGGAAGACATATTAGTGAAAGTAGAAGTTAGGTCTATAACCTCTGACATTCTCTTTTTCCCGTTGCCCATTGCAGTTTTCTTCTTTCTTGCTCTTTTTGAAAGTTGTGGGGATGGTTGAGCTGATTGAACTGACTAATCTTCCTCCTTCTCTTCATCTTCTCCATCCTTGTCAATATCAATGGCCTCGTTATCATTACGCAAGTTATCCACCATTTCAACATAATCCTCACAACTAGCTCCAGTAGCTCGATCAGCACAAAAATTTTCCCTAACTCATCAAGAAAGGGAAAAGGGACACCCCAAAGTCCTTTTGCATGTTTATGATTTTGCAATATTAAATAACATTTTAAAATGACAACATATTAAAGATAACAATAAACGCAAAGTTGAAAATTATTATCAAGTATACCTTACAAAAATCATCATAAGATTGTCTTTCACACTTGGGGCGTGTTCGGCAACAGCGTTTTGGGTAGCGTTTTACGTTTTGACTAAGTCAATACACTTATCACGTAATTTTTAGTGTTCGGTAATGTAGTATTTTGACTAGCATTTCAAGTAGTTTTTAGCGTTTTAAGTAGCGTTTTTGAAAAGCTAATAGTATTAACGTTTTACTTTCAAAAGTAGCGTTTCATATTTTTTTATCAAAAATTACCCTTTGGGGATTTTATCTTTGGAAATTATCTATATCTTTTTATGTCAATTTACATTAATCAGCTAATCCAATAGCTAAATTTACCTAACACATTTTATTCAACTGCTCTTCTAAACAGCTATTTGCTAACAACTAAATTAGAAACGCTATCTGCTACCTGAAAGCTATCCGCTACCTAAACCGCTATCCGCTACTTGAACCGCTAATTTTGCCGAACAAGACCTTGATCATTTTAGTAGTGTCATCCCAAGTGAATCCAAATGTGCGAAACATCTCCATCAACATATTATACTTGTCTCTAAATCATTTGGTCTTTGAATCAATAGGAGGGTACGCTTTTAAACCACTTCCATGATACTTTACAGTCATCATTTCCTCTAACTATACCAAATACCCACCTTTGAAGTTCCCCTCCGCCTTCCATTGAGGATCGGTGCTCAACGCCAATAATCCATGGACAAGAGCCCACTCCTCTTCCTTAGTCCAAAATCGCTTGTTTCTCCCTTTTCCAATTTGAGAACTTTGACTTACATCCATCCTACTACCACCTTGAGAATTTTGACTTTGTTCCATCCTCTATCACATTAAATCACGTATAAAAGACATAAAATAAATACATCATTGTTGAAACAAATGCACCATAGTTGAAACAAATATACCATCGTTTAAACAAGTACGCTACAGTTTAAAACATCATACATCATAGTTTAGAACATCATACATCATAACACCATAAGTTCAACACAAGTAGTTGTAATACGTTATATATTCCTGTTTGACCTAACTCGCCAATTATTAAACAAAGTTTGGGCCAATGAACTCCAAAAAATCGTCCAAGCATCAGATGTTTCAATGTGAGTAACATACTCAACTTCATCATCAGTGTCATCATCATCATCACTTACTTCTTCCTCATCTTCATCCTCAAACACCTTGTCATCCGTGGGCATATATTTTCGAAGCAAGTTATGTAATAGAGCACATGCTAAAACTATACGACCTTGAGTACATATAGGAAAGTACGAAGGAGATCTAAGAATACCCCATCTTCCTTTTAATATTCCAAAGCATCGCTCTATTACATTTCTAGCTTTAGAATGTTTCACATTGAAGTACTCTTCTACACTTACAGGATGTCGATCCCTCCACTCTTTGAAGTGATATCGATGACCTCTATATGGTGCCAAGAATCCCTCACAATTAGTATATCCAACATCTACCAAATAATATATACCTTGACAAGTACGGGAAAAAAAGAGTTACTTGTTATCATGAGAATATTAAGATCACTAATGTATTTGGCTTAATTGTTACCTTGAGGAACTTTTACACCATTAGGCCTAGAAAGTGCATCTCGAAGAACACGACCATCATGTGCAGATCCTTCCCAACCCGACAATACATAGGTGAATTTCATATTAGGTGTCCATGCACCTAACACATTCATAGCAAGAGTGTCTTTCCTAGTTCGGTACCTTGGTCTATCCTCAACCGGTACGTGAGCATTAATGTATGTACCATCTAATGTGCCATCTAATGTGCCTATGCAATTCTACAAGACAACGTAGATAAACAACTTTTTAGACACATATGGCGTATTTAGGTTTATTAGGAATTAAACATAAAAGTTGCATTACCTTAAAATATTTCCATCTACTATCTTCACAATCTTCTGATATAGGCATGGGCTTCTTGAGCAAGTGCGTATGTAACTTCAAAACTGCTAGAAGACAACGATGGAAGTTTCTACTTACAGTTTCTCTGCTTCGATAAAAATAACTTACTACTGTCCTATTTTTGAACTGATGAGCCAATGTATACAAAAACATTGCAACAATCTCTTCAATGACATATATCTAGTACCAGTTAAACCCCCAATATCCCTAACCATTTCACATAAGATATTAAAAGTACGCCTATTCATGCGAAGCTCGCTCTTACAAGTAGCGTCGCTATCTCTAATTAACTTATTAAAATTCCCTAATCTATGACACTTCTTTTCTCTATAGGACAACTTCACTCTTCGTGTTTCATGAATAACAATAGCCATCATCAACCACATCAATATCACCGAAACTACAGCATTTATAACAAGCACAATTGTGACGATCAATTGCATTTGTATTTTCTTGCTCTTCCTCACAAGCAATAATTGACGGGATCGAACCATATTTTGTTGAAATCATTTTGGCAATTCATTAGCAATTAATGATTACTATTACATACCACAAAATAGCATGTGAAATCAAAAAGTGCAGACATTAAAATTTTCCAAATGCTTTCAAACCATGAACTTATTAGCAAACGAAATTACAAAAAAAGTTAGCAATTGAAATCTTTTACCATATTTCAACAAGTACATCAAAAAATTAAATCAAATTAATACTTCCATATTTCAAATTTAGCAATCAAAATCTGTGAACATCAATTTCAGCATATTCAAAATGAATAGGAGTTTCGTGAGCCACTCCACTCCATATACACTAATTTCAGCATATTTCAACTACAAATATACCAAAATTTGCAAAATCTGAGCCACTATACACCACTTTCAAATTATTTTCAGCATACTCTCATTACTTTACACAATATATGTTGAAATTAGTGTTTTTTAGCAAATTATTTCAAACATGAGCCATTATTTTCAGCATATTTCACTAGTTTTTTTAGCAAAATATGAGGCACTTCACACAAAAAATTCATCCAAAAAAAATTCAAAAACTTCTGCTCCAGCAGTTCTATAATCATAAATTGAGAGGCTAATTTCAAATCTATAATCATAAATTGAAGCCCATGAACACTAATTCCACATCTGAAAAATTAATCCATGGCTAGTTGATGAATTGAAGCCCCCCCCCCAAAAAAAAAGTCGGCAGATTTGAGGATTACTTGCTGTTCCGACGGCGAGGCGGCGTGCTTGGTGGCCGGCGGCAGAAGGGGAGAGTCGATGACGATCTAGTGGTAGAGGTATGTGGTCGACCGTGAGCTGTGGGGCAGCTTTGTCTAGTGTTTGTGTGGAGATGAGAGGGGAACGAAAATAAGAAGGAGAAAGTGAGGAGGCGCCAAACGATGGCAGTCCGGTGGCGGCGGGCGCCGGCCGATGACAGGAGGTGGTGGAGGGCCCCGGCCGACGACAGGAGGTGGCTCAGATCCGTGGGTTTGTGCGTGTGGAGATGAGGATGAACGAAGGAAGAAGAGAACACCGATGTGTTCTGTTTGAATGTTTGCTGGGAATTTATTTTCCTTTTTTTTTGGTAAAATAAAACTGATCCCTAGGGGTTAGGAGCTTGAAACCTCTTATAAATGGAGGGGTTCAAGTTCTTGAGGATTAGAGGGGAACTTGAACCCTAGGGGTATCAACTTCATTTCCTTAAAAACACTTACCAAACAATAAAGAAAGGAACTTGAACCCTCAGGTTTCAAGTTCCATTCCAATTTTCCTCACCAAACAGGGCCTTAATCTATTGAATTGAACGAGGTGGCCTTTTCCTAGTCTCATGATTAGGCTGCTATGGAAAATTCAGTAGCCAAGCCCAACTTAATACAGTAACACCACCTCCCAGTGTGGGTTTTGCATTTGCGGGTTCTAGGGAGATCCAAATGTAGGCAACCTTATCTCTATAGGCATTTATATCTGTAAAGAGGCTGATTTCAAGAAACCCACAAAAAAAGGATTTTGTGAAAAAATTTTATAGAAAAAAGGATTCTTTGAAATTTTTTTATAAAAATAAGGATAAGCAGTAGGAAATGAACTAAGAAACATTAATAAAGCAGGTGACAATAACTATGTAAAACATAAGTACAACATAGCAGAGGAAAGTACTACACCTTAACGAATTAAAATCTACAAACAATATCGCTTCCTAAATGTATGTACTACTTGCATACAAACACGACATAAGAGAAAAAGAAAAAAATCCAAAAACACACTGTCACCAAACCTACCCTACTACGACCGAATAACATCTACGAAGCCACCTCTCTATGATCTAAGACCTTAATCCTACCTGTCATAGTCTTCTATCTTGAGCCATGTCAGACATCAACCCTACAGCTTTGAAGTCCTCTCGAATCACCTCGCCCAAACTCTTCTTTGGCCGTCCCATACCTTTTCTACCTTCAGGGATGTTAATCCTTTCACATTTTTCCACTGGAGAATCCACACTCCTTCTCTTCACATGACCAAATCATCTGAGTTTAGTTTCTCTAATCTTATCCTCGATGGGAGCCACTTTAATTATATGTTTAATTGCTTCTTTGCTAATTCTATCCACCCTCGTATAGCCACACATCCATCTAATCACCCTCATCTCTACTACCATCAACATTCATCATGATCCTTGTCATTAAATAGTTATCATACATAGATGAGGCAGTTGCCTCATTGGCATCACCTGCTTCCTGGCATCTGTTCCACCTGGGTTCGAGTCTAGGAAGAGCCTTTGCCTGCCAATAATTTAGGAGGAGTTAAGCCAAAAATCATGTATTGTTTTAATAATTATTTCGATTATATTATATATTTTATTTCGTCTAATTTACTTTAATTTATATATTTTTCAGGTTAGGCAATGTTTTAATAAAGAGGAGCAGACGAGTCGTTGAGGCTCGGGTTTTACATATTTGGGCAGAAGACGGTCTAAATAAGGATAATTATGAAGATATTATCTGGGTTAGGATTTCAAGAGTTGGAGAAGAGCTAGAAGTCTTGAGGGAGAAGAAGTTTAAGGAAGAAAGGAAGAAGGAAACCCTAATTACTAACCCTAATCACACCCCTCCTTTCTTCCCTATATATATCATCATCACCATCACCATAAGGATCATCTACCACGACGCAACCAGCCATACACGCCAGCCTTACCACCCACGCACCCATCCTCCTCTCAAAAGTATATCTTTTATCATTATTTCATGTATAGTTATTAGGGTTGTTATTTTATCTTGATAGTTGATCATTGAACATGATTATTATTGATAAATATTGTGATTTTATTCTCGATATGAGTGAGTAATTTTCATGTGCTTAGTATAATCTTCTTGAAGCCATGCTAAATTAATTATTTTGAAACAAGTTTTATGCTTTAATGCCTAGTTGATTTATATTCATGATTCTTTAGCGATTAGCGTTTATCGTTTATGAAATTTGTGTTAAATCGATTAGAATGCATGCTAGTTGATTAAATACAATTTCGATTGATAGTTTAGAAGATTATAATATGTAAAAGTTATAGTCTTTTAGGCTTAGGTATCACCCTAATTAATCATGGATGGCTCAAACCCATCTCTTTTAATTAGGTAATTGCTTTAGATCTTTGTTAAATCGATTTGCTGGTAAATTGATTACAAAGTGTTAAATGATATTTTTCTAATTCTTAATACTCTATTTTGATTAAATTCTTGTGCTGGTGTGAGGGTTATCAAAACTAGTAGGGTTTATGTTAGGGTTGGACCTAAATAAATTAGAATCTAAGGAAAAACGGGGAAGAACCACTGGTGGATGTCTTCTACAGTTTAACTCATAAATGAAATTAACTTGTGTGTTAATAATAAATATTAATTTGCATGGTGGATTGAGATTATACTAAGTATCCTTCATAAATTTGATAATTTTTAATCATTATTTGTTGCTTAGAGTTAATTTGATTAGTTTGTTCTATTTTTATTAGCTTCAATATAATTTCAATCAAACCCCCCCAAAAGTATATTCTTTTAGGAGTGTCTAGGTAATTTTAGATAGTTTAGATTTAAATTTTTGGAGTAGTTATAATTTTAGATTTATTTATATTCAGTTTTAGTATTTAATTACCGGTTTGTTAGAAATTAGACTAAAAATAGTTATTTTTGTTCTTTTTCTATTTTTATTAGTTCCTAGGGTTTATATAGTGTCCTAGTCTTCCCATATTTAATTTCGTGATTTTTGGAAGTTATTTGATAATTTTTCAGAATTATTTTGAGAAATTGATAAGTGCAGGTTTTTAGGTTATTAATTCTGAAAATTTCGATTTTTAATTTTAATTTACGATTATTAGGTTTGGTTAAGTCCAGAAAATTGTGTCCTAAAATCAATGTAATTTTCGTGACTAATTTCGTATTTATATTAAGGCAGATTATTTTATTTCTAATTTCAGATTTATGACTCCGCTTGATATTCTGTGCTAATTTCTTGATTTGATTTTTCTGAAATTATTTGGATACAATTGAGGATTCATAAGCTTATATTTTAGGTTACTGTTTGACATTTTTAATATTTATCTTCTAATTATTATTTGCTGTTTTGGTTTTTAATTAGAATTTCAGTTACTATTCTATTCTTATTTTTCTATATTGTTTAGGAAAGCTTTTTACTGTTTTCTTTTTAGAATATAACCCAAAATATTAAGAAGCATCATTGGGTGTTTTTCCAGATTTTTATTCATTAGATTTTAATTATTTTAGAATTATTAAAGTTAGATTTAATAAATTAGATTAGTAAAATCATTTAGGATTAAGCTAGCCTTTTTAAAACAATCTTTCCTCGTGGATCGATCCCTACTTCCCTATACTATAAAAAGTATTTAATAACCGAAGTAGTGGTTAAATTTGTAGCTCTCGACAAGCTTAACAAATTTGGCACCGTTGCCGGGGAGAGAAAATAAAATTGCTAGTTACTTCTATCTAATTTTACTACTAATTTTACTACTTGTATCTAATTTATTAGAAGAGATCCAACTAGAGGATCCAAGAGCTTCATGAAGTCGAGCCAACGACTGTAAACAAAGGTGCTGATTTGGAGGTAACCCAACGTTTTTAGGGAAGTACCTATTTAATTTTGTTTTTATTTTCATTATTTCTATCTTTTTGCATGCATTAGGGACAATGCATGAATTAAGTGTGGGGGGTGCATCCTGTATTTACTTCCTGTAGTATTTATTCTGAAAAATTTTTTTCTTATAAATAATGCATGATATGAGTTTATGCTAGGCTTGCTTATTTAAATTTTTTTTTTTTAAATTTTCTTAGCTATTTTATAGTTTATTCTTTTATGAGTGAAGACTTCTAAGTATGCTAGCTGTCTTTTGGAGAAGATTGAGTTGATCCTCATATATCTCTTTAATGAATAACTGTCATAATTATTCATCTTATTTTATCATGTTATATAGCCGAACAGAGGCAATAAAATGATCTACCCATTTTCTAGACTATTGAATTAGTAGAATAACTTCAAAAAAGTCAAAGTCGAGAATGACAAGTACGCCTTTGAGGCATGCGCTATTGGGTGTCACCCTTTGAAGTAATATTGCCACTGGAAAGTCTGCTTCCCATACTAGTGAGTCAATAAAATAAATAAAAGTAATGACGAAAATAAAATGTTTGCTCCAGCACCTATATTCGGGTGAGTATGAGATAGGGAGTGTTTAATTTCTAAGACCCTATATGGGCCTCGAATATGTGCGCAAGTGGAGTTTGAAAAAAAAAAAATGAAAAAGAAATAAGTACAAAGTAAGTTCAGAATCAATTCCATGAGTTATTCTATCTAATTCACTGGTCTCTATAGGCATGCCATGCCTAAATTATTCTATCTTAATTTTTTTTAGACCTCTTGATCGGTGTATACATAATCAGAAGATATGGGTAATAATTGATCTTGTTACTTCATTATGGAAATATTATGAGGTTGATGAATAAACTCTCTGACAGTAGTTAGATATCTAGTAGTTATTCACTTATAGGAGGAAAAACTAATTAATTTTCTATAAAACCATTTTTAAAGCAAGTCAAGGCCTATTATGAGCATCATAGTTATGCATGACTTTATAAGGAAGAAAGAGGGTAGAGTTTAGGTCGAGTCTAAGATTTCTTTACACGAGGACGTCCAAAGTCTAAGTGTGGGGGAATTTGTAAAGCCAAAAATCATGCATTGTTTTAATAATTATTTCGATTATATTATATATTTTATTTCGTCTAATTTACTTTAATTTATATATTTTTCAGGTTAGGCATTGTTTTAATAAAGAGGAGAAGACGAGTCATTGAGGTTCGGATTTTACATACTTGAGCAGAAGACGGTCTAAATAAGGATAATTATGAAGATATTATCTGGGTTAGGATTTCAAGAGTTAGAGAAGAGTTAGAAGTCTTGAGGGAGAAGAAGTTTAAGGAAGAAAGGAAGAAGGAAACCCTAATTACTAACCCTAATCACACCCCTCCTTTCTTCCCTATATATATCATCATCACCATCACCATAAGGATCATCTACCACGACGCAACCAGCCATACACGCCAGCCTTACCACCCACGCACCCATCCTCCTCTCAAAAGTATATCTTTTATCATTATTTCATGTATAGTTATTAGGGTTATTATTTTATCTTGATAGTTAATCATTGAACATGATTATTATTGATAAATATTATGATTTTATTCTCGATATGAGTGAGTAATTTTCATATGCTTAGTATAATCTTCTTGAAACCATGCTAAATTAATTATTTTGAAACAAGTTTTATGCTTTAATATCTAGTTGATTTATATTCATGATTCTTTAGCGATTAACGTTCATCGTTTATGAAATTTGTGTTAAATCGATTAAAATGCATGCTAGTTGATTAAATACAATTTCGATTGATAGTTTAGAAGATTATAATACGTAAAAGTTATAGTCTTTTAGGCTTAGGTATCACCCTAATTAATCATGGATGGTTCAAACCCATCTCTTTTAATTAGGTAATCGCTTTAGATATTTGTTAAATCGATTTGCCAGTAAATTGTTTACAAAGTGTTAAATAATATTTTTTTAATTCTTAATACTCTAGTTTGATTAAATTCTTGCGCTGGTGTGAGGGTTATCAAAACTAGTAGGGTTTATATTAGGGCTGGACCTAAATAAACTAGAATATAAGGAAAAATGGGGAAGAACTGCTGGTGGATGTCTTCTACAGTTTAACTCATGAATGAAATTAACTTGTGTGTTAATGATAAATATTAATTTACATAGTGGATTGAGATTATACTAAGTATCCTTCATAAATTTGACAATTTTTGATCATTATTTGTTGCTTGGAGTTAATTTGATTAGTTTATTCTATTTTTATTAGCTTCAATATAATTTGAATCGAACCCCTCCCCAAAAGTATAGTCTTTTAGAAGTGTCTAGGTAATTTTAGATAGTTTATATTTTGATTTTTGGCGTAATTATAATTTTAGATTGATTTATATTCAGTTTTGGTATTTAATTACCGGTTTGTTAGAAATTAGACTAAAAATAGTTATTTTTTTATTTTTCGATTTTTATCAGTTCCTAGGGTTTATATAGTGTCCTAGTCTTCCCATATTTAATTTCGTGATTTTTGGAAGTTATTTGATAGTTTTTCAGAATTATTTTGAGAAATTGATAAGTGCAGATTTTTAGGTTATTAATTCTGAAAATTTCGATTTTTAATTTTAATTTACGATTATTAGGTTTGGTTAAGTCCATAAAATTGTGTTAAAATCAATGTAATTTTCGTGACTAATTTCGTATTTATATTAAGGCAGATTATTTTATTTCTAATTTCAGATTTATGATTCTGCTTGATATTCTGTGCTAATTTCCTGATTTGATTTTTCTGAAATTATTTGGATACAATTGAGGATTTATAAGCTTATATACCTGAAGAATAATATTTCAGGTTACTGTTTGACATTTTTAATATTTATGTTTTGATTATTATTTGCTGTTTTGGTTTTTAATTAGAATTTCAGTTACTATTCTATTCTTATTTTTCTAGATTATTTAGGAAAGCTTTTTACTGTTTTCTTTTTAGAATATAACCCAAAATATTAAGGAGCATCATTGGGTGTTTTTCCAGATTTTTATTCATTAGATTTTAATTATTTTAGAATTATTAAGATTAGATTTAATAAATTGGATTAGTAAAATCATTTAGGATTAAGCTAGCCTTTTTAAAATAATCTTTCCTCGTGGATCGATCCCTACTTCCCTATACTATAAAAAGTATTTAATAACCAAAGTAGTGGTTAAATTTGTAGCTATCGACAAGCTTAACAGGAGGCAAGGGTGATTGTAGTATTAGGTCTTGGGCCTTTGAAGCAGGTTTCTCTTTCCCCTAGGACCAGTGGGCCTACTGGGTCCTTTTCTAAGGTTGGAGGCCCAGTAAACGATCCAATTTACCATTGGTTTTAAAAAAAAAATAGTCATCATCCTTCATTCTTCTCCTACCAAGCCTAGTGAGAGTGTAACCAACAATCCTTGGTGTCTCCAGACCTTTGGTAATTATCTACACAGCATCATAATCCAGTACCTGGGACTTTCTTTTACTAACTAATTTGAGTTTGATTTAGTTTGTTGAGTTCGACATCCATTATGCACCCATATTTTGAATCATTTTCTTTACTTGCATTCTTCCCTCCACCATGGAAATGAGTTAGGATTAAATAACGTCATATCATACTTTGCCCTAGCTAGAGATTCCCTTCTTCTTCTGACACATATGTTCTTCATAAATGACTGATAATTCTTTCGGCTTTTTCGGCTTTTTTTTTTTTTGGTTTTAATTTCTTGCTCCCTGACTACTTTGTGCTTTTTCCAGAGAATTGAAAGGCATTGATACTACGTTAGCTTCTCACTGATATTTCGACTTTGTTTGATTAGTCGTTGAATCTGTCATGTTAGTGCTTGCAGTGTCTTTTGTGTTGTGCTTAGATTATCTTCTCTGGTAGATTCCATATCTTGACCCTTCTTAGATACTTTATGTTCCTCCGACTTTTGATTGTTCCACCGTTGTGCATGGACTATCAAGTAAGTCAACATTCCACTACCATAGAATTGAGCAGCTCTTTCGTCCATAATTCTGTATACGTCTAATGAGATGGCAAAGGAGATCTCTGTGAATGCATTCTGCTAGTTTTCCTTCAGAAATGTAAGGGAACCTCCTCCGCATTTGTTGTAACAGTCAAGTTAGACTTGGAAGGGCGTGTCATGGAACCTATTTGAGGCAGTTTCAGTGTATAATTGCAATTTTTGTTCAGTTATTGGATGCAAATGATCTGAACTTTGGGATGTTAGACATGAATAATCCAAACTTCAAAAATAACTTCCAATGATTCGAATGTTTAATTTGTTTACTTCTATTAGTCCTATGTAATTTTAGATTGTAATTTTTAATTGTAAATAACATCGTTTATAAATCAAGACAAACATATAAAATTCAAGTTGCTAACGTTCATTTTGAGGTTCAATTTATCTAACAAATACAGTTTAAAATAGCCCCTACAATGCTGAAAGTATACACTCTCAAAGTTTAGAGTGTTGAGATAAACTCCAAAATTCAGATTATTCGCATCCAATGACCTTTTTTGTTTCCTGGGGGGATAATTGATGGACTCTTTAACATATGATAATTAGATGTAACTTGCACTGTATTAACTTTTAGTGTATTTTCTTTTGGCATGCTTTAAAGATAACTCGCGAATAATTATCATTTGAAAGGATACTGATAGCAATATCAGTTGCAAAATTGTTGGCATTTGGGTCACTTTTATTGGAATGTAATGACTAATGAAATTAGAGTTGGGTAACGAATCGGTTCAGATTGACCCATATAATAAACTGGCTAGTTTCATGTCAACCTTGAACATAGCTTAGATTTACTCAAAACTAAAAAATAATAAATTTTTATGCTAAACGGCTAAACCGTGTCGACTACGGGTCGAAATTTGTTCAGCTCATATTCGATTCGTGTTTCTCTCAATAACTTCAGATCGGGTTCGAATCAGATTATCGTGATCGGGCTAAAATTTTTCATCTAAATGAAATAGTGAATGATTCCAAGATACATGAGAGTTTTTTTCTTAATTTTTTATTCTACTTATTTGGTTCACGGTTACGCAAAGTCAAGTTGTCCTTGCAACCCAACCCAACCCAAGGCCCTGGATCCTTCTTCGAAATTACAAATGGGCCATAAACAGTACATCCTTCGGATTTGAATAGTCAAACTGTTTACTTATCATCTCAAACTAAGGCCATGTTTCAACTTATCATAAACATTTATCAACATTTAACGAAAATAATTATAAGAAGTACATGACTTTCTTCAGGGCAAATACTTACTCATATACTAACAACTGATAAGCGGAAATAATTATGAAAAGTACATAACTTTCAGGGCAAATACTTACTCATATACTAACTGACAGCCGCTCAGCAACTTCTAACAATAAAGAACAACAAATACTTTTAATAAGTCAAAAGGCGAAGATTTTGTCCAACACCATAGAATTTATGATGACATTAAAACGCACTTGCCACATGTCACAACTCGCGGCCGTCCCCATTATAACCATAGACCTACAAATGGACCTCTAATGGTGGTAGAATCCATAATGTGGGACATTGACGACTCATGAAGCCATTAAGGCACAACAGAACATTCACCCTCAATGGTAAAAGGCTAAAAGCACCAGTACACAGCATCGGCGTTCACATTAATCAGATACTGAAGGGTCCAGCCGTGCAAATTTCTTACCATTAAGTCATGGGATTTATTATTGTCAACAAAAGTAACATCACTCGTCTCAGATTCCATATGCTAACCAGCATCACAAAGCAAACGCAGCACTAGATGCCACTCACAAACAGACGCGTACACACATACACACACAGTCACAAATGCTATTATACTGGCACCACAGTTTTAAGTACTAGTACTACTACACAACTTGACTATGTTACGTAGCTGATTCACACTGACATCCAAGCAGAGGGCTTCAACACCTGCTACTCAGAAACCATGTATCTTGATGTGTTCCTTCTTTACAATGCCAGCCTGTGGAGCCAAAAACCAAGAGAGAACCAGGTCAATACCTACCGGATCGTCAATCATCAAGTCAGGATGATGAAAACCCTGACACCACCAAAGGTGCGCAGCTGCTTAACCTTACCCTAATCATTAAAATGAGGTTGACCACCTGCTACTTCAGTACATGCACTAAAGCATTGAAACAGGTAAGCTATCAACAAGCAGAACATCCAGTTACAGTGGCTTATGTCATCTGGGTTCGGTCAAATTCAGGCTTACAGTCCCTTTGTACAATATGCTTGCAAAGAAAATACAAATGATATTAGTTGGGCACATATTAGGTTAGCCTGCAATGGTCAGAAGACGGTCAATTCGTATTTGGCTGGAATCGATAGTCCATTAGTTTGCTTCCAACTCGAGACTAGGTTCCAGGATTCAGGTACAGGTAACTTTCTAGGTAAATAATCAAGAAGTACCTGAACCAGAAAGGTAGAAACATTCTTCCGCTGATCACCTTGCAGTTGAATAACCTACAAAAGTTTTGTGAAGAATTTAGGTGACCCACAACAGACTACATAATGGTAAACTAAACAGGTGAATATTGACAAGACATGTAGATAACCTGGCCTAGTTCTGGGTCCTGAACAACAGTACCATTACAGCAAAATTCCTTCTTCAGGTCCTTAAGAATCTTGTTGTAGCTAAATTGTTTGTTCAATCCTTGTACAGTTGTCAGGCTCTTTCTACCGTTCCGCTGCTGTACACGGATGTGCACATAATCTTTTGCCCCAGCACCGGAGTTCTCAGCATTTGCATCAGCAAAAGGATCTAATTGAATGCCACGAGGAAAACAAAGTGAGAATACACCCTCATGCCATTCATCCAGACAGCAAGACTGGCGAAAGAGAACGTGGCATCAGCAAGTCATACCAATACTCCTAGGCGTATAAATGTCAATCGAATTGGTAGATTGATTCTGAGACTACTCAGCCCCAATATACAATCATAAGATTATGAGCATCACTAGTAGACATGGCATCGACAACAATTGGAGTTACTTTTCACCCTGTACATTCACTTGGGCACTCGGGCTACTCTATGTAACATCAATCAGACATGAACTTACCATAAGCAGCAGGAACCTGGACCTCAAGATCAGACATGAAAACTAGGCTTACAGAGTGAGAGATCCGCGGACTAGGAAGTTTTCAGCAAATCACGATGGCTCAGGCCTGCAGCAACAAGGACCAGAAAAGTACAAATTTAACAAAAGCTATATATCATTCAGCAGAAAGTACAGTAGATGTTTAGAAAAAATTGAAAGTACTTCCAATAAGCAATCTATACACATGCACAAAAGTGAACACAATGAGACCATTACGTCCAATTCTACAACAATCACTTCAAATCCACTTGCCACACTCCACTAATCAACATGCAATTAAGCACCAATATATAGTAGAAGAACTTTTAATACACTTTCATTCAATCAACAATCAATAACCCTTTTTTTTTGTTGGGGGGGGGGTGGCTGAGTAATCAATAACCAAATTTGCTTCTCACAGATCAAATGTTATCCAATAAAATATCATTTCCTACTTCATATGCAAGTCATGTAAATAACTTCTCCCCTGGAATCCCATGCTGCACCAATTAAAGCAGTAGATGTTCGCCCTTATGTTATAACATATTTTGTTACAAGCTTACAATCAAGTAAGCATGCTATATCCATTTCATCAAACCTCTGCAAGTTCAGAACTTAAGTAGGCTGTTCTCAAAAATTACCCCACTCTAACAATTTTCTATCTGAGCAGCCATTACAATGATCAAACCTTTTCTCAGATACCCTGCTGTCTTTGGTGTACAAGGAAACCGCATGACTGCTGTGATGCAATCATGCAATCATAACAACAATTGCAACCTAAAGATCCAACATGTGTGCTAAAGCTATCCTAGAAAAGAGGACAAAACAAGCAAATATAGGATAACCACCTCGCTCTGGCTGCAGAACTAGGGCAGCTAAGCGGCCATTGACCCCAAAATTACTGTTTGCCCATCGCACAATATGCGCCACGATTATAAAACCTCTCCCGTGGAATACCACGCCACCCCTCACTAAAGAGGGAAGCGCTCGGCCTTGGGCAAGTTACAGACCAAGCCTAAAACAAGAGTCACAACAAAACTACGAACATTCAACACTTGATTGCCGCATAAAAACAAATCATTACCCTCCAGATATCTAGGAAGGAACAAGAACCCATAAAAGAAACGGTCATAACTTATCAATCTACCAATAAAATCAATCACGAACCAGAACATGAGACCAAGCTCCAAATTATGTAAACACCACAGAATCAGAGAAAGCCAGCAATTATCGACCCCATAGGTCATGCATAAGAATGAACATAGGAAACCATCAAATCCCTTTTGAAAAAAACCAAGATCTTTCAGTCAGATATCATACCACAAACCAAAAGAACAAGAAACCCTCATCTCTAGATCCAATCAAGAAAGAACGAACAATCAAACTCCTAATCTTCGAATACAGTTGAAATACTTTCACATCAAATCAAGCAGGAACAACTAAGTTCTAAACAAAATCCGGTCCAAACCCCAAAAGATTTGAAATTAAAAGGGGAAACCGAAATCAAAACGGATCAATCTAGGGTTTTGAAAGAAATCACCTTTGATCAAAATCCCCAATCCAGAAAGCTGAATTTGCGTCAAGGGAAAATGGAATATTGAATAGGAGAAGCCGGCAAAGGAATAGAGTACCAAAAACCAAAGAACAGCTGAAAAAAGAGAAATTAGAGAGAGGAAGAGAGAATTTACCTGATCCGAAGAGAAAGGGCTCAGAAGAAGGAACCCTGAATCGGATAAAGTCTGAGCAATTTCCGTACGGAAAATTCGGGGCGGTTTATATAGAGACAAACAGATGGAAAATTTACATATTAATGTTAGTTAAAATGACACTTATCTTTCATCGGCGCTTTTTCTTGCCCTTTTTTGGGGGTCTTCGTCGGTGGTGACGAGAAGCGCGTCAACGGAAAAATAAATGCAACTTTGTTTGTCCTTAGCTACTTTTTAGGCTCACGAGTTAAAAATTTGACTCACGATCTAAAAAATAGTATGTATTAGTGATCTACTGATCCGCTTCGCTTGCTTAACGATTCATCTCATAACCGTGATCCGCCCTCCACACATTTTCTCTTTTTTTTATTTGCCAACTAAGCCCTTAAAAGTTTAAACCCAATAATAAGTTCGTAGTTGGATCTATAAAATATTATTTTATTTGATAATTCAAGTTGGTGATCCATGAGATGTAGAGAAGAGCGAAAAGGTTGGCTTGTGAGATGATGTAGAGGGTATGGACTCCCACCTGTGATCCAAAATTATGGATCACCAGTATATATGGTAGTATTCCCTCCTCCTCCAACACCCAAGTACTCAATTGAATCGAACTAGGCACCAAGCGACTCACCATTCTCCGACGACGCCTTCAAAAAAAGACCTACCATGAGCCTTATTGTTTGCTACTCCGATCACCATACTCATTGAGAATAGGCGTCTTAATTGCTGGTAGATAAAAAGGGTTGGCGATAGCGTTTCCACTGGTAGCTTTAGGTGCATGGTGGTAGTCTAACTTCTCTGGGTGACAGTCGGGGTCAAGGGCTTGGTTTGGGTGAGGATGCGATCTACAATGGATGGATAGAAAATTGGGGTCCCCTAAATTCTTTCATTGTTTGTAAAATTTTAGTTTTTATTGATTGAAAGGGTAAGAATGCAAGAAGTAAAGAAAGATAAGGAGGTTGTCCATGGGGAGTTAAAAAATGTCAAAGCTTGCTATTTTTGTATTATGCAAACCCAAGGGGGATGGAAGTAGTTCAACGAGGACATGACTATTGCCGGTACATAACTATTGCCGGTACAAGCAATTGCGGGTCAGTGAAGCTGGCCGAATGATAGGTGTTAATTTTAACAACACCAATGAGTAAATTTTCCAACAAACAAAGCAATACAGCAGAGGGACTGAGTGGGGTCGGTACGCGTAATTGTATGAATGCAATGATCACAAAAGATGGACATAAAAGGGCTCGTGCGAAGTGGGCTGACAAGGCCCAAAGGTTTGTCTAGTCTCATGGCTGGGCTCTTATGGAGATTTCAATACCCAAGCCCAACCTGATCCATCAAAGAAAATGAAAAAGAAAATGTGCTCACCCCTTCCTCGTTTTTCTTTGAATTTTTGAAAAATAATAATACGAATTCTAGGGGTGGTGAAAATCAATAATCTGACCTTAAAAAAACACGCATTAGTGCTTCAAACTTTCAGTATTGTGTTCGTTAAAAAAGTTATATATTTTTATACCCTTAAAATATCTAATTTTTCCCTATCGTAATAATTATTTTAGGATTTTATTTAAATTTATTTCTTTTGCAAAAAAATTAGAAATACAATTAATTTGACACAAAAGTGGAGCTGAAATAGTAGCGAGCAAAAATAGGTGAGATGTACAATCTAAGAAAAGAAAAGAAAAAGCCCAAGCCCACCTGATCTTTTCATCTACATCTCACATGACCCTTATCCCTCTTTATTTTCTCCCTCATTACCATCACATAAATCAACTTCATCAATTTTAATTACCACCATTATTTGCATCATCAGACGCTCATCACCCACAATCAACTACCATAACAACCTAGATTCTGTGGAGCAAATCTCTCTCTCTCTGTAAGACTTAGTCTCATGAGCATTGGAGTGGGTACTAGCTAGCGAAGAATCAGTAGACCAGCCAGATTTTGCAGAAGTTGAAGGTGGATAGGGTGGGGGCAAATTCATGTATAAATAAGTGCGGAATGGGAGGTGTAGATATCAGTTAATCAGCCATAATCCACTGGTAATCTAGTTTTTCACTCGTTTTTATTCCCTTAATTCAAATTTTTGAGTTTCTGGGTCCCTTTCCATTGTTGGTTCAGAGGCCTGTGAAATTTCTTTCCCCTTGTGTGTTATTGAGATTCTTAGCTACCGAGTTGAATTAATTTACAAGTTTTTTTTTCCAATTTTTAGTTATTTGGTGTTCTATTTCTTCATTTTTTGACACTCTGTTTTTTTTTTTTTTTCCCATTCCTAGGCTTTGTTCTTTCTCGTTGCGTGTCTTCCTTTTGGTTTAATTAACTTATTTTGTTGAATTCATTTTTTTGGTTTGTCAGTTTAGTTCACAGTCCCCCCTCCCTTTGTCCTTTCACTTTCTTGCTTTTTTTTTTTTCTCTCTGACTTTCTGCACTAATTGTCTCAAGATTGGGCTCCTTTCTTTTGTTGCTTTATGCTTCTACCTGGCAGGCACCAACTTGATTTAATTTATCTGACCACATTCTAGACTTTCTAGCTTTAGGTGGTCTTATCCTCACTATTTTATTAGCTCATTTCATGCTTTCACCCAATAAGTGATAATCATTAATTCATTTGATCCTGATTTAGTTTTCATTATTTATTTATATTTATATTTTTTTTATTTTATGTTTTTGGGTTCATAATTGGCAGTAACTCTTGATCAGTTTAGTGTGCCAATTATTTTTGTGTTTG
>JAKOGI010000113.1:1169719-1174803 GCA_029747015.1 Carnegiea gigantea
TCTTGAGATAGGTGCACACCTCCCAGGTCGATCGGAAAGCCTGAGTTGCAACCGCGTGGGTAAATTGAAGGGCATAAGCCCTGATGATTGATAATTGATGGGGCCTTACTTAGGTGACAAAACATTGCGTAAAATGATTTATTATATGAATACCATACTGATTTTGTATAACATGAGAAACGTATGAGTTTTTGAAGAGCACAGACAATGTAAATACCTGATCTTTGAGAGTCTCTCTCCGTTTTATTGAAAATTATTTGCTGGCAGCTTGAAGCGACAACAGTGGCCCCACTTCTGCTCCAAAAACATCATTTTCTTTATTAATGCGAGATTAAGAAATTTATTAAAGTTCTTGACTTAATCAATAATTTAAATTCCCTCAACCTTGTTCTTTTATAATAAGCATAACAATTGTTACTAACTTAATTTGTTTTTATTTTTATTTGTTCTTTTCCTTTATGTTTGCTAACGATCATTTAATAAATGTTATAGCAAAGTAGAGGTGAGACTCATCTCGAGTTTGTTATTAACAGCGTTGCTGCCAGTACCACTTGAATTATTATGAAAAGCTTGCAAACATCGTTGATTCTTCACCCTTATTAAAACTAACGGCGTTATCGATTGTCATTATTATTATTATCATCATTATCATCATCATTATTATTATTATAGTTATATTTATTGTTATTAACCATGGCTATGGGGGTAGACAACTAGTCATGACATGGCTTGGTGACAATATGGGGTGGGTTTAGAGTACAATTCAAAAGGTAGTCTTAACATGTTTAACCCTTAAATCAGCTTTCGAAACCTCCACAATCTTGGTCCTTATGTAGACGAATTTCCTAATTTAAATTTCAAACCATATTTTTCCTTCATTTTCATCCCCTCAAGCCATGTCACTTACTTAACGAGTCCCCTTTGACTGATTTAGACTACTAACCCAAATTAATTCTAGGTTAGCAACATCACTAACTCCACAACCACCGTTACAACTTAGTTAAGCTTCACACCTCAACTTAATGTTTTTAGAATGCCCAAAATCATTACATTCACCTTCCTTCCTCTTTTCCTCTATCTCCATTTGACAAGAACTTATAACATATCCATGCAACACCTCATGCCCATATATTCCCATCTAATTAGCACATTTGACTTATTTAAATCCTAATGAAGCAACATGGTCAAAAATAAACATAATTAAAATAAACATTATGCAAGAACTTCAATCACCATATCCATGACTGCACATACCTTTCGAGCATATGTATAACCCATTAACCTCATTCAAATATTAATCTAAATACAATTAATGCAACATAATTAAGCTTAATTTTCATCCTAATCACAACCCACCCATGATTAAAAACATAACACACCTATCCCATGTATGTGTATATATATATATATATATATATATATATATATATATATATATACACACACACACACACACACAATCCACAAATTCCTTTAATTATTCATAAAACTAATCTCAACATCATCAAAATAATATAATTAAGCCCAATATTTACACCATGCACCACTCTCCCCAATACCATGTTCATTCCCAACCTCACCTCATCCCTTCAATATCACCACCAAAATTCAAGAAAAATACAAGTTGGAATCTATCAAAACTAAATATATCATTCAAAATTCAGAATTCAATCACAATTACACAACCCAAATGAAGGGTTAGGGTTTCACCTTCACCAAGCAAGAGGGTAAGACAATGGAGGAAAAGATGGGTTGAAGGTTGGTGGTCGGTTGGTGGTGTCTGAGTAGTAGATGGCTGACCAGGACGGCGAATGGTGGCCAGCGAGCAGGGCAGCAGCGAAACAGGGGAAGGGGGTGATGGAGAAGAATCGAGCAGACGCAAAAAGGGGGGGTCTGCCTTTGTCGTGGAAAAATCAGGGGGGTGTTGGGTTTTGTTTGTTTTTATTTTGGTTTGTTTGGTTTGGATTGTTTGTTTTAAGTTTTAATTAATTCTTTTTCTTTTTCTAACCTTTTATTTGTTGACACATAATTTTTTTCTAGAACCGTCTCATATTTATCCTAATCCCCACTCTTATCTTTATTTTATTTAATTTTTTTGTTTTATTTCCATTCATTACATATTACATATATATATGTATGTATGTATATATGTGTGTGTGTGTGTGTGTGTGTGTGTGTTGCATTAGTATTTTTAGCTAGAATTAATAAATTTAAATTTTACATCTTTTGGATGTAAATTTGAAGAGGACCTTCTCATTTGTAATTCTTACCTCATTCTGTTCATGCCCATAATTTATCTTTTTATTAATGTTACATCGTTACCATATTTGTTTGTATATTATTATTATTATTATTATTATCGTTTTTCAAATTAGCCCTTGGATAATTAGGCCAATTTTTGTTCAACGCATTCAACTATTTATTAGCACTTGAATGAATTATTTAGGACCGTAACGAGATCTATTTTGAGGCCATTTCGTCGTTTCAACCTGCGATGCACAAATATATATATATATATATATATATATATATATATATATATATATATATACATAAAATACTAAATTGAAATGCAGCGCCCAACTTGGTTAATTTGTGATTAGGATAATTTGAAGTAATTGACACGAATCCTAGGTTTACGCCGTTATAGGAGTGTCCACACTCCTTCCTTTCACATGGCCAAACCATCTGAGTGTTGTTTCTCTCATCTTATCTTCGATAGAAGCTACTTTAACTAAGTCTCTAATTACTCAATTACTAATTTTATCCATTCTATTATAGTCACAAATCCATCTAATCATCCTCATCTGTGCTACCATTAACTTTTCGACCTGTGTCTTTTTTATAGGCCAACACTCCGCATCATACAATACAGTAGGTCTAACTACTGTACGGTAGATCTTGCCTTTTAGTCCTAGAGGCATTCTCTTATCACGCAACACACCTGAAGCGTACTTCCATTTAATCCAACTCGCTTTTATGCGCTGGTTAATATCTTCGTCAATATCTCCATTCTGCCGAATGATCGAGCCTAGATATTTAAACTTCTCGACCTTCGGTATCGTCATGCCCTCAGTAGTGACTTCTTCCCTCCCATCTTTCCTACCACTGAAATAGCAATGTAGGTATTCTGTTTTTGATCTACTTACTCTAAAACCTCTAGACTCCAGTGTATGTCTCCATCGCTCGAACTTGTCGTTAACTCCCTATCTGGTTACATCAATAAGAACAATGTCATCTACAAATAACATACACCATGGTAACCCATCTTGAATCTCTTTTGTAAGTTCATCCATAACTAGAGCGAAATGAAAAGGGCTTAAAGCGGAACCCTGATGTAGGCCCATACCAACGAAGAAGTCATTAGTAACTCCTCCTGATGTTCTAACATTCGTCCTACCTCCCACGTACATATCCTTAATAAGTCGAATGTACAAAAGAGACACTCCTTTCTTTTCCAAGCATTCCCATAACACTTCACGCGGAACTCTATCATATGCTTTTTCCATATCAATGAACACCATATGAAGATCTACCTTTCTATCTCTATACAATCCCATGAGTCTTCTAAGGAGGTAAATCGCCTCTATAGTTGATCTACCCAGCATAAAACCAAATTGGTTCTCAGATATCAAAATATCCTTTCCCAACCTTCTCTCAATCACCCGTTCCCACAACTTCATAGTGTGACTGAGCAACTTTATACCCCTATAATTATTATAATCTTGAATATCCCCTTTGTTCTTGGACAATGGGATGATTGTACTAAACCTCTATTCTCTAAGCATCTTAACAGTTCTAAAAATAACATTGAAAAGCTCTGCTAGCCACTTCAATCCCTCTTCACCCAAACATTTCTATACTTCCACTGGTATCTGATCTGATCCCTCTACTTTTTCATTGAACATCTTCTTCAGGATCTCTTTAATCTCATCCTTACTGATAGTTTCATCCAATTAGGGGTCAAGTAGACTCTCACTACTATCTCTTTCCCTACTTCAAAAAACTTCCATCACTTCATCATTAAGGAGTTTCAAAAAGTACCTTTTCCATCTCATCTTGATTTCTGCATCCTCAGACAATACCGTACCATTTTCATCTTTGATGCACCTCACAACAACCAACTCCCTTGTTTTTCTTTCCCTTGCCCTCGCCAATTTAAAGACTTCCTTCTCATCTTTCATGGTCCCCAATTTTTGATATAACCTATCATAAGTCATGCTCTTAGCTACAGCAACAACTTTCTTGGCTATCTTTTTTGTAGCCTTATATCTAACTATACTAGTCTCTTTCTCTTCATTCTTTTCACTGTTCACGAAAGTAGTGTATGCCTCTTTTTTCTTGTTGACTTTTTCCTTTACCCCTTCGTTCCACCACCAGACTCCTTTCATTCTGCTGCCACCTCTCCTAGAATTACCTAGGATTTTCCTAGCCGACCGTCGAATACATTCTGCAATTGCCTCTCATATTGTATCCGCATCCTCTACCTGCCTCCAAGTTCCTTCCTCAGTAATCCTCTCTACAAATTTCATAGCATTCTCCTTAATGATGTACATATGTGCAGATACACACACACACACACACGCACGCACACACACACACACACACACACACACGTAATATATATATATACACACATACACACACACACACACACACACACACACACACACACTGATACACATACATATATACACACACACATACATAAATACATACATATAAATGTACATATACATATATATATATATAAGATATATATATAATCTACTATATATTAGTATTCTATATATATATATATAGCTATATACATACATACATAAATATACACACCACACACACACACACACACACACACACACACACACACACACACACACACATATCATATACACATCTATACACACACAGAGAGGGACACACAAGCACGCGCACACACACACACGTTATACGTATTATGTACACATACTAATACATATATATAATATATGTATAATATATATATATATATATATATATATATATACTATAATAAAACATAAGATATATTTGTATATATAATACACAAACACACACACACATAT
>JAKOGI010000114.1:0-140000 GCA_029747015.1 Carnegiea gigantea
TCGAATTAGACTTTTCCTTAAAATATGCTCAATCACATGTAAATAAGTGTTTGACTCGCTGATTACACTGGATTGTTGGATTTCAACTCTCTTGAGTTACTTTGTGACAAGAGGGTCATATATTCTATGAATTGAATCAATTGACGTATTGGGATTGATAATTAGGTAATGTCCTTTTAAAGTCAACCTAAGGAGAAGTGCTTTTTGAGAAACCCTGGGCAATGACAAGGCTATTTAACAAAATTAGAGCTCCTCATGCATATCAAGGGTGAATTATGATAAAAGGTTATAAGCTCTTTTATAACTTAATTGCTGCCACTGTTTCCTGCGACCGTGTTTAGAGTCATTCAATATGGCATGGACTATTTTGCACTTTTGGTGGCCAATATGCACTTAAAATGTTGAAAACTAAGCTGTTTATTCATGGTTGCAAATTGGTGGCTTCTGAAACGAGTTTTAAATCACCCTTTTATGTGAAATAGAACGTTTACTTAGCAGATAACTTGTTCACAAGTTTCCTAGTTAAGCTAAGTATTTATTATGCTTATATAGGTCAACTTTTGCTGTTATTAGTCTTCTTGAAAATGAAAATGGCACTATTGTGATACAACGAAAACCTTGATGCCAAAAATGTTGCAAATGAGATGCATCTGAAATGTTTTGGCTAAGAGAATGGTGACAGTGAATTACTATGGAATAGACCCAAAAGTGGAAACCCTAGAGGACCCTGACGAGGGTAAGACATGGGTTTAGGGAGCAGACCCATTAAGCGAGAACCCTAATTCCTAGGGAGCAAATAAGTGAGAAACCCTAGAGGACACTGACGAGGGTAGAATGTAAGTTTAGGGAGTAGACGAAGTATGCAGGAACTCTAATTCCTAGGGAGTAAACCCAGAAGTGGGAATAGTAAAAAATCTTGACGAGGATAAATGCTCACTGATTGTGAAAGACCTTTGAGATATCATGAGTCATGAGTTATAAAACTCACTTGAAGAGAGAGCTAATGTGTAAATCCGATGCCTAGAAAACGATTCAGTGACTTCCCTGTTAACAGCTATGCTAACGTAAATGTTTGGAAACGTTTAGAAATGTACATGTGTCCTTTATAAAGCCCTATGTGGAGATTCAATGACTTCCATGTCGAGGGATCGCTTCTTGTATAAATGTTTAATGTGGTTCAAGTGAACATCCTTGCCTATCGGTGTATTAATTCCATTTTCTTATGAAAAGAACTCTAGTTAACAACTCTAATTGAACTCTTTAAAGTTAAGTGCTTATGTGTAAATGGAACGACCTACGGTCCTCAATAGTTAGTTTGCTATTGAGTCATGTACGCCTATGATTAAAAGCTATGGTAAGATTCTAGTAATTATTAAATAATGCAGTAGTTGGTTGGCTAAATAATAAAGTTGTTAAAGTTTGGTTTTATTAAAAGCTATGCTATACAATATTACTAAAAGAAATGTGATATTATTCATAAAATGTTCATCTATTGTTCACGAAAGCTAAACCATTTGTTCACAAAATAGAAGAGTCTAATGCACATATGAATATTACTCGCCAAACACAAAATTAATGTTCACTGTGTAGACAATATTACCAACAAAAAATTTTCAGTTATTCACAAAACATTGGCCTAGTGGTCACAAAAATTGAAGTGTTGCATGGACACATTACTATACTCACTACACACATTATTAGCGGTCACTGTATAAACAATATTATCCAAAAAAAAGTGTTATATTGCTTATAAGACATTGACCTATTTTTCACAAAAGATAAATCTATTATTCACAAAATAGAAATGATTATGTACAGATTATTATTGCTCATGAAACACATTATCAATAGTCAATACATATAATATCAATGCTGACACTGAGTTACTAAATACCATTGTTTTTTAAATTACTTGAATAGTTATTGAACTATTATTTTTACCGGGTTATGTTTACAAAATACACATATTTTAAACAGGTAATAAGTTCATTTTAATTAAGGATTTTGTTTTAAAAAATGTGCTTCACAATTACAAAAGAGAAGTCAATATGAAAAATGAAAAATTGCGCTCATATAAATAAAAAAGTTACATGCTTTATTTATAGAGAAACAAGGTTGCATATAGTTTGAATAAAAGAATAAATATATTTATTGCACACATTGTTAGAAATTTACTTAACAAAAAAAAGATTTTATAATAAGTAAACTGCAAAAAAATTTCAAATAAATTAGGAAAAGGAAAGAGAAGATTCCAGTAATGATTAAATAATGCAGTATTTGGTTGACTGAGTTACTAAAGCTCATTATTTTTAAAATAATTTGAATAGTTATTGAGCTATTACTTTTCTGGTCATTAGCATATTTTGAACAAGCAATAAGTTCATTTTAATTGAGGAGTTTTCTTAAAAAATTGTGGATCATGAGTAAATAAACGGAAGCAATATAAAAAAAGAAAAACTACGCTCATATAAATAAAAAAGTTACATATTTGTTTTAGAAGAAAAAAATTACATGTGGTTTGAACAAAAGAAAGACTATGTTCACAAACCTAAAAAATTGGTTGGCAAAAAAAGAAAAACTTTATAATAAATGAACTAGCAAACAAATCCCAAAACAATTAGGAAAAAGAGAGAAAATATTCTAGTAATTACTAAATAATATAGTAATTGGTTGACTTAGTTACTAAAGCTCATTATTTGTGAGATAATTTGAATAATTATTGAGCTACAATTTTTTTCTAGGGATATGTTTACAGAATACACATATTTTGAACAAGTAATAAGTTCTTTTTAATTAAGGATTTCTTAAAAAAAATTGTGATTCATGAATACATGAAACAAGTCAATATAAAAAAGGAAAATTACACTTATGTAAATAAAAAGGTTACAGACTTTATTTAAAGAGGGAAAAAAGTTACATATGGTTTGAATAAAAGAAACAATATATTTATTGCACACATAGTTAGAAAACTGGTTGACAAAAAAAATTAATAAATAAACTAGCAAAAAAAAATCAAAAATTACGATAAGGACAGAAAATATTCTGATAATGATTAAATAATGCAGGGTTGACTAAGTTACTAAAGCTCATTTTTTTAAAAATAATTTGAATAGGCAATGAGCTATTATTTTTCTGGGGCTACGTTTACAAAATACACATATCTTGGACAAGTAATAAGCTCTTTTTAATTAAGGATATAAAAAGTTTTGGTTCATAAGTGCGTAAAAGAAGTCAATACAAAAAAAAGAAAAATTATGCTTATATAAATAAAAAAAAGTTACTTATTTTATTTAGAGGGACAAAAAAACATTACATATATATAGTTTGAATAAAAGAAAGAATATATTTGTTGTAACATAGCTAGAAATTTGGTTGACAAAAAAAATTATAATAAACGAAATACAAAAAAAAATCTCAAAAAACTAGGAGAAAGGGATAAAAAAAATTCTAGTACTGATTATATAATGTGCTAATTGGTTGACTAATTTTTTTTAAAAAAAGCAACAATAATTGCTTGCGATCGACATTTAACCACCAAACGACAATAATTGCTCCTCTAAATTTGCACATCATACACTTCATCCGTTTCAAAGTGTACTAATGTTTTATCTTGCTTCACGAAAAGAGTGCAAACGATGCGGTCCCATTTTTCCCTGGCCTTATATATGCCATTTTTCCCTGGCCTTGTATATGCCAAAGTATCTTTGAAAAAGTCCTAATCAGTAACACCGCCTATTGATCATCAATGACATCCCTTGGAGCCTTTTTCCACGGCCATGATTATGCCCAAGTGTCATACTGGAAGAGTTCACAATAACACTGCGTGTCGGTCATCAATGATATCTCTTAAAATGATGACGCGTAATACACTTCTCTCTCGTGCTAGCTGCATCTATATTAGAGCTAGTAAAAAACTCATACTCATTTAAAATCTATAAAATTCATCACATTTAAAATTTAAATGGGTGTCAAAAATGGTGGAACAATTGGTATGGAACGTGTACAATGAAACGGGCATGGATATAGATATATGTACGGATTTAGACTTTATCCGCCCCATACCTGCTCCATCTCACACCCATAACCCTTATCTAAAAAACCCACCCTGTACCACCCCACGTGGCACTTGTAAACATGTTTATACAAAAATTTTAAAAAAGGCACTAGCCCTAGACATCTGAATCTTGGTCCAAAAAGACCCAAAGCTCAATTTTATTCTTAGGTAATGTTTGGTGGGAAAGAAAGCTTTCTTGAAAAATCATTTTATTTGCAAATTGTTTTTCCAAGAAAATGATTTTCGTGCCATATTTTTTGTCTTTTGGTACAAGATAAATCATTTTTCATGAAAAAGAAAAAAACATTAATTGAATCGTTTACATGGTGAAACATATTGACAGAATGGTCGTAATTAAGATAAATGTTGACCAAATTAATGAATTTTGATCTTAAAATTTATATTTGAGTTTTTTCCAATACTTTCTCTCTGATAATTAAGTTTCGATCTAAACCATTAAAATTATTTCAGTGATGAAAAACATCAACTAAATTGTTTTAAGTGACGAAAGATATCAATTGAATTGTCGTGGTGGAGAAAAATGTTGATCAAATGAAAGAATATTGTGCTCAAACTCTGGATTTGAGCATATTTTAATCTTTCCTATCCTATAATTATGTTTTGATCCAAACTATTGAAATTATTCTAGTGGTAAAAGAATATTGACGACACTATTTAAGAGGCAAAAAATATCAATTGAATTGTGGTTGTAGGAAAAATATTGGCCAAATGAAAGAATATCTAGTGCAAAATCTAAATTTGAGCCTATTTTAATATTTTTTCTCTAATGATCAAGTTTCAATCCAAACCGTTAAAATTGTTTTAGTGGCGACTCGATTGAATTGTTTTAGTGGCGAAAAATGTCGATTAAATTGACGTAATGGAGATAAATGTCAATCAAATGAAAGAAATTTGAGGTGAAAATTTAGATTTGAGTTTATCTTAATGTTTCCCATCGAATAATCAAGTTTCCATTGAAACATTTGAAAACAAAGTATACACCTAAATGTCCACTGACAATATCATCAAAGAATTGAAGGAAGAAAATTAATTTCGTATCTTCTCAAAAAGGAAATCATTTTCCTCCGTTGAGGGAAAGTCATTTTCCTTGGAAAATAGTTTTCCATCATTTATTGTGCCAGACAACGAAAAATTGAAAAACCATCTTTCGAAAAAATCATTTTTCCCCAACCAAACACTACCCTAAAGAAACCCTAGTCAAGCACTGCCACACTTAATACTTCTCCTCCATTCTCCAGTTCTTCTCAGTTAGCCACTCCCACGCTTCACACCCTTCCACTCTCTCTTCTTCAATCTCTCGCCCATAAAATAAATTCATCCCCTCCAAAAATTTGTAAAACCTCTAAAATATATTTTGGGAGAATATGGGTCTAATATAGCTATAAATGTTTGTGGTCTATTTTTAGCCTAATAAAACCTACATACTTGTAAAACCGATGAGTGTGGTTATGGGTATGATTTTTGAACATCCGGTTGGTATGGGTATGGATATGAGTATGGGTATGAATTTTGAAAATGATATGGGTGAGTCGATAGGAAGACTCACTCTGTACTTGCCAGATTGCCTAACCTAGTTTATATAACTATATGTACAGTTTTCTGTTGAAGCAAAAATTATAAAATAATTCATCATAAGTATATAACATAGCCATAAATCTTATTTGGTAATTTTGGAGTTACTCGAGCACCTTTGAAGGTGAAAATGGACTGTGAAGATATTAAGTTTCCACCACAGCATGAGGATAATCAGCTTGGCAAATAGTATTTGATGCATCCTCAACTGCCACTGTCAACCATCAATACAAGCCTTCCAATAAGCTTCTTGTAAGTATACTTGTATGAACTCTAATTATCATTTGTTTGCCTAATTTGATTAGTTAATTTGTAGTTTGGTGATGCTTTGATATTTCCAAGATTAATGCAAGGCAATCACACCTTTGGTTCGGGTCCACCGTCCATTACAGTCTATTAGACGAAAAGTGTCAGCCAAGTAGATTTGTCAAAATGAGCTAACCAGATGACTCGAACTTGTATCCGTCCTGACATTCAAAATAAGCTTATCAAATATGAGCCTTGATTTGAATTGCACTGAATGAAATAAACTCGACATGAATGTTTTGCCTTAAAGTTGCATTTCTTAGTAGGACAACTTCCTTTGTCCACACATCGCCTAAGTTAAATCCAATCCAAAGTGAAGCCAAACCAAAAATCAATTTGACCAAAAACTAGCTCAATCAAACGTTGAATTGAACGATCCATTTAACCAGTCTATAGACTAACTAGCTGAAATTTCATATGAAAATATCACCTATTGGTATAGATACTAAAACTTTTAAGAGTTATTATCAAACACTTATTTTCACATCCTACTTATTTGACCTTTGTGCTTCTCATGCACCAGAGGTAAAAAACAATGTGGAAATTGAATTTCCTGACCACAATATTTAGTTAACTTCCTCTTGTGTAATTTTCTTAGTCTTTGGGTGCTCTACCCTATCCACACGTATATATTCCTAACATACATTGGTTACAATTTCTCAGTAGATTACTATACATTATGATCCTGTACTATTGGATTTAGAACATAATACACCCATAAGAGGGTGCCCAATCCACATAATAAGTTGATGGCTTAGCAACCTAAGAAACCCAAGTTCCTTGACTGGTCCATCTAATATAAAAGGGGACCAGTCTAACAGAAAGACACGTAGAAGAAACACTGAGGATTCTCTAAAAAGAGTTTTTGTGCACAAAACCCTAGGGCTCGTAGGCTGTGAGATCGTGAAGATTCTTCCAATAATGAGTTCCTTCCTCTGCCAGTGATTCAAAGCCAAGGTTCAACCACCTTTCGTTATAGGATTAAGGTAAATCTATTTACGCTTAAATTGATACGCTAATTCCTTCATTGTTGTCAGAACCAACAGGCTTGTTTCTTGGTTGGTTTGCTTATCAGATCTCTTGAAATACAAGCCAAAGAAATTAGGTTCATATTTCTATTCATCGTAATTATATTCGAAACATCATCGTATTGTTTCATATGCAATTTCCTGATGAGTTTTTGTGAAATTCTGGATTCTAATAGAGCCTAATGACAGCAATTTTTATTATACACATGTTTTGATCGAGTTTTTGGGACCAATTATAATTTGAAATTCTAGGGTCTTCCGCATGTCAAACCCTAAATTAGATTTTACGATCATTGCTTTTGCTTGATGAACTTTCAAATTGATGCATGGAGTGCCTTGCTCATTAGATTTTGACCAAAACCCCTCAATTAATTAGCCAATTTGATCGAAAATTTGCTCGAATTTTGGCAATGAATTAGCCACAAATTCTAGAGTTTTGTCCAAGTGATGAAATTGAATTTTCAATCTATTTTGAGCCATTATGTTTCTAAATTGATTTATGCTTTTTGTTGTTCAAATGTTTATGAGTAAAACCCTTAAAATCCCAATCCATTCGACCAAATTTTGGCCTACAATTTTTGCGGAAGCTTTGTGAACGCAATTAGAGTTTGTGACGAAAATATGTAATTCGATTTTGCTCTTGCTTGGCTATTCTTTCTTACAATTGGTTGGTGACTTTTTTTCCCGATAAATTTTGAGTGAAATCCCTCAAGTCATGACAACAATTGACAAGAAATTGGTTGGAAAATTGCAAAAACAATGCTGGTAAGTTTTAGGGTTAAGGTTTTCTTCATTTGGATCGTTTTTTACCATCTTTTGGCCGTTTGTTTTCAAATAAATAAGTGATTTTTGTCTAAATTGTGATTTCATGTAGTGGCCCTTAGGCACTGACCCAATTTGAGTGAAATTTGGCCGAAAAAAGGCCAAAACAAGTCGCCAGTGGCAACTTTTAAGATCAAACTTTAGAACTTGATTTTTGGCCCTTCTTCGCTAGAATTTTTTGCAATTCATTTCTACAAATTATTCTTAAAATCAATTATGATAAATCGCATTAGGAATTTGGATCAATTTGAGTGAGAAAAGTCCTTTTGGAGCCAGGTTGGCCGATGGGGTGTTATGACCTGTTTTATGTGCAATTTGGGTCTGTTATAGGTCAGGGATGGGTTTGCAAACACCCCATATGCGAGGCACGTGATTAGGATATGTAATGCAACCCTCATTTTCCTTAAAAAAAATTATAGTCGATCAGAAGGATTGACTATAGTTGATCATAGAGGTTGATGAAGCTCAAATTTGTTATTTTTTGAATATGTAGGCATATGAATATATGTTGAACTTTTTTGGGATATTTCTTTAATATTCTCTTTTTACGAGGATATATTTATGATGCTTGATGTCTTTTCTGAGAATGAAATGTTATGTGATTCTAGGAGAATTTTTTATTTGACCAGATTTTATTCTATTGAATTTCATAAGAGACATGAGCATATTTGTTTAATATAATTGAGATTATTTAGAGTGAATATTATGTGAAATCTCCATGATATTTAGCTCATTTCGTTTCAATAGAATTTCATGCAATATGTTATAAGTATATATGTATTATTGAAATCCCTGAAAAGTATGTTGGGCAGCATGAGAATATGTTTCATATGTTGTAACATCCATACTTGCATATAAACGTTTTGCACTCCACCCAAATATGTTAGGTATGAGAATAATAAAAATTTCTTAAAACATGTTTTGATAATTTCATTACATATGAAAACTATGCCAGAAATGTTAAAATCTATTTTCATATGGACTTATGGATATATGTTGGATTTTCTTGAAATATTTTTGAGGTTGGCATGTCCTCTTTGATTGGAAAATTTTAGAATTTCCATTTGGAATATTTCACTTTGTTTTGAGTGTTGTGATAACTTGGAACAAAACAGCAAAGTTAATTACATTAAACATTTACTCCTATGAAGATGATTGGGAACTACATGTGAACTTTCGACTCTAGGGTATGTGTTTCTGTGCATTAACTCTGTCGATTATTACCAAGCAATATGGGTGTGTGTATGCTAAAATATTACAAGTATTTGCGCTTTTGTGCTAATAGTAAAACTTTTGTCTTTTACAAGCATCACGTCAGCTGCCGCAATTGCTAGACTTTGGTCTCTCATTATTAGGTTCGACAATTATAAGAAGAGCCCATGTATCTCCTTAAGAAAGCACCTAAGGCATATGTTAAACATGATTAGTGAATTAGTTGAAATGGATTATGAACTAAACGATGAGCAACAAGTTCATAAAGTGATCCATTCCTTGCCTAACAACTTGGATCATATTCATATGGTCTTGGCTTGAACTAAGTATATCATTATTTTCGAGGAAGAGTGGTAAGAGGCCACTAAAATGACAATCATAGAAGTGCACATGTCAACCTTTAATTTAAAGAATGGTCCTAAACGAAAGAACTAATGGAACTAGACTGGCGCAAGGCTCAGTCAAATGAGAAACCTGGACATAACCAACAAGACAAAGAAAAACATGCTTAGAATAAGGATTTAATAAAAGTTGAGTTCTTTAACTGTGACAAAATGGGGTCACTATGCTTGTAATTGCATTGAGCCCTAGAAGGTACTATGTAATATCTCCTACTGCTTTTGTGTTGCTAGTTTTATTCTTCTTTTTGAAACTAATCCTATGCAGATTGGTGGTTCAGGATGCTGAACCAAATAAGTAGGGAACATGAAGCTTTATTGGGCTTCCAACGGGTTTTTACATTGTTTGATGAGGACACATATGGAGACTACAACAAAGTGGTTGTTCGAGGAATCGGAACATACAAGCCAGTGTTGCATAGTGGCCAATACTCTATCCTATGTGACATCCTACTTGTGCTCGAGATTCACTTCAATAATGTTGATATGTTAGTTTTATTGACTTTAGGTTTAATTTGACTATTTTCATGGCATTAAAGACTAGTTATTCTTGAAAACACCTTTAGTTTTGGTTCTGCTTTTGTTAGAAATGGTTCGACTGTAATGGATAGGACATTTGTTCCACTAATCCAAGTGTTTGCTTTTCCATACACATAATTACGATGATGTGAAATGTTCATTTGTCATGCTATAGTAGGTCTTTTGGATCAGGAGCATATATATGCAAAAGCTAGCAAAATAAAATTTGTTAGCTGTAATAGTCCGACCCTAAATCATGTTTATTCATTTTATTAATCCATGTGATTAATTTTATCGCATTTAAATCATCGTTTTCTTTGTTATTTCAATTGGGAGAATTTAAATGGGCCCTCACCTTGCAATTCGGGTTTTTATTCTTGTCAAATTCTGAAGATCGATATTAGGCCTTGATATTTATGAATTAAGCAATTTAATTATTTTTCATGACACCACAAACATTTAACCTCGAGCTTTGGGGAAAAAAAAAACTTTGCAAACGCACTCGGTTTCAGCTCTTTTCTAAACCCGAGCCCATTTAAGGCCGATTTCGGCCCAACGAGACTTGGCTACATTTGTTTAGCTAATTTTCCTTAATTTAGGCCTAATATAGCATTAGTAAAAGTAGCTTTTGAGGATTAATTTTCAGCCAAGTATTTATTTGCATAAGCTTTTGTTTTGCACCAAGTAAATGCAAGTTATTTTCTCTCTCTTCTTCTCTCCTCCTTCTCTCTACCCCACGGCCTCACCAGAATAGCACAGCCCAGCCCATTTGTGGTCATTTCCAGCCACTTTCCGGCTAGCCTCCGGCAAGGGTTGCAACCTCCAACCACCTCCTTCCACCGGCTATCATCTTCCGCCCTCAAAATCACCAAATATCATCTCCACCTCCACTTGTTTCAAGCTCAAAGTTAGTGGCTTCAATCTTGTTCTTTGAATTTTTGGTTTTTGCTTCTTGTTTTGGTTGTTTTGATGATGGATCATATTGTTTTGATTGAATTAAGAATCATTTTGGTGATGGATAATGGTGGAGTTGAAGTTGGATGATGCTAAGGTTAGGGTTACTTCTTAATCATGCAAGTTTCATGTTAAAGTGTTGGATATTGATTGTTTTATCCTTGATTTTGATCATCTTTTAATCTATTGAAGTTTATTATGATGTTCATGATGGTTTGAAATGGTGGGAGTGAGTTCAAGTTGACCTTATGTTAGGGTTTTATCCAAGAATGCATGGTTTGGACCAAACTAGTATTAAATTTGAAGTATGTGTATATGTGACTAGAAAATAAGCTTTATTGGATATGAATATGAAGTGAAATTAAGTGTGATGTTTTTGTATGATGTTGGGATGGACCAAAGTGTGTTTACATGCTTTTAAGGAATGGTTTAGGTTGAGGATTTCTGTAAAAAGTGAGGGAACAAACTCAAACAGTGAGGTTGGAATTCCCAGAAAAATAGGATAACATTTGAGATGAAACTGGTAATGATCGACCCAGTCAAAAATTATGATTTTGGCAGGTAGATAGGTCATTGTGGTAGCTTTAAAATGGCTCTTGAATCGCATTAATCCGAGGTCTGTGGAAAAAGTTATGATCATTTTACTAAACCTGTGCAGGATAGACTTAAAACTGACATGTTGGTGTTCTAGTCCCATTTTAGGAACCCTATAGTAGGAATCATATAATGTGTCCTCAATGAAAGTTTTAGAGGACTTCCTAAGCTTTTCATATTGGATTCTTAAGTCTCATTTTGAGGTTGGGAGTATAAATTGTGAATTATTTTTGCCGTACCCTTTTTATAAGCCCTTTTGCTCTGAACTTGCTACCGTGCCTTAAATCACATTTCTGTGGTTTATATAGTTTCATCATTTTAGTTTAATCTATTAACTAGTTTATAAAGATTCTTCATAAGCCTGTTTTATTTAAAGGTATCAGTTATAAGAATAAGCCCGTTTCTGACCTCATGTTCCTATAATGATATTTTGAACAGAATCAAGGCCCAAGCTTTCATTCTCTCCACTTTTGTGCATCTTGTTATTCCGTGAACTTGCATTTAAAACTTTCAAGTACGTTCGTTGCCTGTATCTTTAGAAATCAGCACGTATTTATCGAAATCGTAACGTTTTGGTAAGTACATCAATGAATCAATTTAATCAGTGCTTTATCACATAATTAGTGGCCCCACCAGTTATCAGTTACAGGGCATTGCTCTCCAGTTACCTGTGCAGCTTCAGGCTAGGTCCCCCGGTCGGGTTGGCAGGTGTACACCTATTCACATATCGTAACAGTTATGAAGGGGTGCACTAACAAATAATAATTAGCAATTTAGTTTTATATGCGTTTTATTCCCTGTTTTAAAATTAAAATGAATTGCAAAGCGGCCCCAAATAAATTTTTAGTGTATCTTTAACATTATAGGAATGCATGTACTGAGTTTTGGCTCACAGTTCGAAATATTTTTATGTTTTATTTTAGGAAAGTGTTCAGTGAACCGCCCTCAGGCGGGCAGGACGGCTGAAGGTGATAAGTGAGCCAGGACTGTCCATGTGACTGGTGGTGTAGGAGTGCTGAGATGCTATCATATCATATTATGATGTATTTTGGTGTTGTAACTGTATATTTAAATTGAATTATATATTTTGGTGTAATCCTTGAGATGATTGGGATGTTAGAACTGTTTCTGTATATAACTAAATGGTTTGAATGGTTGTGATGGTGTGAATGCCCTTTTTAGGGTAAACTTTGGTTTTATGGCTAAGTTTTCATGTATAAGGGAAGCCTTGTCCTTTTTGGACGGCGGTAATGCCCCATTCATTGGGTTTTTATTTCTCATTGGTGAACTTAAGCAGGTAAATGCAAGTAATGAATCATGTGTTTTTTGGAGCGTTACATTAGCAAACATAATTGGACTAATCCACTTGTGAACATAGTCTGGCAGGAAAAGTAAAAAGAAAATCATTTAATCTTAGAAAGGTTACTAAGAACTTGATTTCCATTCTAGTCAATTCATTTGAGCATTTATGGTCTAATGAATGTAATAATAAGGTGTAGAGCTTCTAGCTTTCATCATATTTCACTTGATTTGATCTTACTTATTTGACCTCATATGAGTCTGAAGGGATAAGTTGATTTAGAAAACATGTGACGTTGGTCGAAAATTAATTAAACCCAAGAGGTTAAGGCCTCAAAGACCAAATCTTTATGAAATATTTGTTTGCATTATTAGTAGACATTGTGATGAAAAGGGAATAGTTTATTAGTAAACTATCCGTAAAAGTCTATAACAAAATGTTGCTATGGAGAAAGGAAATGCAATGCTCCTTGATATGTTAGGATCAATAATTACACAAAATTTGTGAATCTCTAGTTAAGGAGATCTCCTTTTATTTCAATCTATGATCCTAACACTGTGCTTGTAAAGTAAGTTGGTACCATGCTACATGAGTCATGGATTGAAGCTAGTATGAGAGTCTTTTGGACCTTAGGGTATATGACTTCTAAACACAACCCCTTCTATCCAAGTGCCAAAGGGGGAAGAAAGAGCAACTTTATGGGATACTCTAACCTTGAATCTTTTTTACTCATTGGGATGTAAGATAGTCTGCCTTCATCATCAAGGGCAAATGAAAGTGATTCTATTCTTATTTCAAGTGGAGCAAGATGATTGTTCTTGGTTTGCACGGGAGTAAAATTGATCCAAAGAGGAATAATTTGAGATTATATGAATCTCTCCTACGGCATGGTTGTTAAAAAGGATTCCTCCATACAATTTGGGAAATAAGGTATACAAACCTTTTACAGCATTCTTACAAAATGGAAATAAGCAAAGACGTTCTTTTCGACCCTTGTAAGGGCAACTTGATTAAGGCACAGGAAATAAAATGAAGTAAATGAAGGTGAATACTTGGTTGAACTTTTAGAGGACACAAAGTTATTTGAGAACATATAGGTTCTAAAGTTATTTGAGAACATATAGGTTCTTAAGTTATAAGGCTAATGGCATAGTTGACATGAGACTCAACTTATTGCAAAAAGGGTACACTTAATATGATACGATTAACTACAAAGAGTTTATTGTGTGCTTTATCCTAATTTCACCATTATCTAACTATTGTCGTTAGTTTGGACCTAAAGTCACATCATATGGATGCGCAAATAGGGGGTCTAAGTGAAGTCCCACTTAAATAGGTCACAAACATAGGGTTTGTGAATAGATGATGTTAATTGTGACCTTAAAGTCTCCTCAACGGATTGGTATACTCGTTTTTCACAGTGGGGTTATCTCGAATGGCAATACTGTGATTGATACGAAAGGGCCCAAAAGCAATTTTATAGTAAAGTTATTATATGTGGATGACATATTATAGTTAGAAATGGCACAGAGTTACTAAGAGAGGTAAAAGGCCTTATCTTCATCTAATTTTGAGATGATTAATATGTGTAAAGTAGCGTATACTCTTGATTTTTGAGGTAATATTCAAAGAGGTTATTCTTTTTCTTAAGGAGAATGGCATCAAAAGGTCTTTCAATAATCTAATACATGCAACTATGATCTTATTAATACTCACATCAACAAAGGTGATGCCTTACAATACGATATGTCCACACTCTATTAGAAAGGACTCATGAGCAAAATTTACTTTGTTAAGTATGTAAAAGACAAATGTATGATATGGTGCATATTAGACTTGGTATCTTTAAATAGATGTCAACTTGATGTAACGCTAGCATAGTGACAAATAGCTAAGTCATCAGGTACCTAAAAGGAAGCCCTGTTTATGCATTTTTGGTCTATCGCCAACAACTTGCATAAAAATGGGTACAAGGGTCTTAACTATGGAAAGTTTAGATAAGAAATGAACCTTCAACTATGTCTTCCAACTTAATAATGGTGCTAAAGTGGCAAGAACGAGTGACATGTTGGCTTGTTATATGAAGAGTGTATGGCTCCCTCCTTAAAAGAGCAAATGCCTGTTTGGTTAAAGAGGTACTTGGATCATTTGGTTATGGACTGAGTAGTGTTGTCAAGTAATGGTTTGCTGGGATAAGTTGTGATCACACGTACTAAGAACCTTAAACATTATCTTAAGATCAAAATAGATTAGACATAAAGTTCAATTTTATTAATAACATGGTGGCACACGAAGACAATGAACTTAAAGTATTTTCTCATGGAGAAAATGGTTGTAGAGCCATTGAGCTACCTGTCATAAGGAGATGTGCTTTTTAAGCACATAAAAGTTTAAGAGTCTTTGTAGAAGACAACTCTGCCCTAAAATGGTATTCACCAATTGTTTTCCTAACGTTCACAAATGATTGTCCAATGTTATAAAATAAGTAGTTTTGCATATACTTATTAGAATGTTAGAATATTCATTCTTATTCACGTATGCTTGTTATGCCTCTTGAATGTGAAAGTATATCGGGTAGACTTAAGGTTAGCCCCCTCAAACGGGCAATGGCCTCTATTGATTATAGTATGAATGAGAGATAAGATAAGATTTTAAAAACAATTATCGTATGGACAATTTTGAAAACCTATTAACTAAAAATCATGAATATTTCCTTGATAATGATAGAAGGTCATTACAACATATCAGCAAAAAAATAAATTTTACCTGTCTACTTAAAAGAGGCCAGCTATGAGTTCAACTTAATCAGTAGATTTGGGAACTTAATTTGGACAATAAGTTACCCAAATATCATCTGTACAACATTTTGGTTGAGTACCAAAAGATATACGCTCGACAGGAAAGGAGAGAATGTCGTAGCGCATGTTCCACTCCATGTGTGTAAGAGATGAGCAATCGAGTTAATTAAGTTAGATATCTACATGTATTTGTGTGAGACCCCATAAGGTTATAGCCTTATATTTGTACCCTCGCTAACTCTAATCAGTGGCTTGAGATTCGATTTAATGCTTGTTATCGTAGTGTGTTGCTAAAGGAACATGAATGATTCGGTCTGGCAGGATATGTCTAGAATAATGAGTTGGATTTGGTTGACATCCTTGTAAAAAGAGGAAGATCATTCACAAAATCTATTAGTTTCTATTCACTGTAGCACCAGTTGTGACATACATGTCATAATTGTGAATAAGAAATATGATGATTTGATGAGATCAAAGTGAGACGTCCTAATGAGATTGAACTAATCTAGGGTACTTGCATACTTTCAACTACTCACATGCAATTCTCAACAAAAGGATATATGTTCCTAACAAATGTATATCATAGATATCTCATAAGTATGTTGGTTGCATGACCTATTTGTCTAAGATGAAGATTGTGAAGAAATAAAGTGAAAACAAGTTTTTCTTGAGGTGAAAATTAGCACCCCCTTATGTGTGAGTAGGAGATGTTAGATTTAGAGCATGATACATCTACACATGGTGCGAGCCCAATCCACATAATAAGTTGATGGTTGAACCCTCTAGAAAACCCGACTAGTTCATCTAATATAAAAGGGGATCAGTTTAATAGGAAAGACAAATACAAGAAACGCTGAGGGTTCTCTACCAAATCTCTAAAGCTATGGGATTGCAAATGTTCCCCGAATGGTGAGTTCCTTCCTCAATCAATGATTTAAAGCCAAGGCTCAATTATCTTCTGCTATAGGATTAAGGTAAATATTTTTACGCTTAATTCAATACATTAATTCCTTCATGTGCATTCCTACATTGACATCTTGACACTAAGGCAGTAATGAGCATAGTTATGTTGATCACTTACAGAGAAAGGCCGCTATAGTGACAGGAGGTGATTTAGGCATAGGGAGGTAGTGCGCTACCTTTTTTCTGTAGAGGGTGCAATTGTGCCCTTCACATATGTTAAAAGCCTAGAGGACAGGAATGCAGCTGATGCCCTTGCCGTAATAAAGGAAGCCAAGTCCAATGACGCAAAAGACCGGATTGCTATACCAATTGATCTTTATGAAGAGAATTGCAAACATGTCACCGATGACGTGAACAACCATTTTAGGTGCATAGATGTTCTTGTAAACAATGCTGTATAGTTCTATGCAAAAAGTATAGATGATATCATTGCCGATATGCTTAGGTAGACTTCTGAAACCAATTTCTTTGCTTATTTCTTCATGGCTAGGTAACTATTGTTCCCTTGCATGAACTTGCCTTTAGATGCCATATGTTTGCACCAATAGGGTATGTAGATAACTCGGATTAGAATAAGTTTCGTAAATCTTCAGTTCGAAGAGAATGACTAGTTAGGTGCTCAAGTTTTGTTTTTCTCTTGTTTGGATTGAAGAAAAAAATACATGAATTTGGATGAAAAATTTGAATGTTGATGAACTACTTGAATCATGCTGATGTCATCTATGCAATGTGAGGTTAGAGGAGGTTGAGAATTTTTCTCAAACTTTCTTCACAATTTTATGAGGATTATCACTTGTTTCTAACAATTTTCCCACCTAACTTTCTTCCATTTTTTTTCTTTGTGATTTTCTCTAAACCAAACACAAGGAAAAAAAAAAGGTGACTTTCCCAAATTTTTTTTCTTTCCAACAAATTTTCCATGGTCCAAACAGAGCCTTAGTGAGTTTGATGCTTGCATCAAGAGGTTATCTCAAATTTGTTATCTAATTGTTGAGCTTCTCAAGGAATGACAACTAATGTTTCTTAACATTTTTAAGTTTAATTTGATTAAAATCAATTAAATAGGCAATTAAATAAGGTTGGATGTACAAATTAACTTTTACTTTGGATAATCAAATGTATTACAAAAACGACGACTTTTAGTTTGGGTAACGCATCTGCAGGGTCTAGAAAGATCCAAATCTAGGCGGCCTTATTTTTGTGAGTATCATTGCTAGCTAAACGACCAATTTCAAGAAACCCAAGTTGTAAAAATTACTTTGAAGTTGAAAATTTTGACGCATGAAAGCTTTGGGAGGATGTTATTTAATACAATATTTATAAACAATAGGCATATGTGCAATATATTAAATTATACTATGCTAGATAACACCAACCTAAGTGAAGATGACAATACTAGCATATAAAATTACAAGAAAGATAAAGTAATTACAAGTTCGAATGACACACCCACAATTTCCATATACTCATGATCCGAAGGAAGGGAAAGTACCAAGTTATCTAAGTTAGTAACTCTAATATAAGGCTTTAATAGACTCATATCCAGTGTCATGTCATCCATTAGTCTTGGGTAATTTCTATCATACCTAATCACTTCGTTCTTGTTCACTGCCACCTTTTCATCACCTATTTTCAGGTGTTGTTCTAGAATTCAAGGTTAGACCCTTCTCAACTAGAGTATCTACAGCTTTGGAATAATGCATCTGAAATTATTTTGAAACCCTTTTGTACATACCTAAGGGCTTCTTTAGAACGGTTCCTGATTATTTCCACGCCTAGGACATATCGAGCTTCACCCATATCCTTCATCTCAAAGACAGAGGATAACCACTTGTTAGTAGCTTCGATCATCTCTAAGTTATTCTCAACTGGAAGCATGTCATCAACATATTGCGTAAGGAGCATAATTCCACCGGTTGATCTTTTAACATACGCATAGTGGTCTTCTGAAACCATAGATAAGCCAAACAAATTTATGACTTCATGGAATCTTAAGTGCTAAGATCTGAAAGATTGCTTAAGACCATGTATGGACCATTTAAGATGACATACCTTGTCCTTTTGTCCCTTTCACACAAAACAAATGGGTTGATCTATATAGATCTCTTTCTCAAGGCTACCGTTGAGAAAAGTAGTCTTTACATCCATTTAAAACAACTCTAAGTCCAAATGGGCAACCAGGGCTAGGAGTAGGTGAACAGAGGAAAATCTTACCATAAGAGAAAATGTCTCTTCATAGTCTATACCCTCAATTTGGGTAAAGCCTTCGCCACTAGATGGGCTTTAAACTTATTGATCGAACCATCTATCCGATGTCTATCTTGAAAACCCACTTGTTTTCGATAGACTTATGTTAGGGTAGAAGATCAACAAGCTCACAAACCTTGTTTCTCACCATTGAGTCCATCTCATTCTGTATGGCGTCTATCCCCTCTTTGCAGTTTGGTGAATCAATCGTCCCTTGATAAGAGGTAGGCTCCTCAACTTCCAAGGAAGTGCACAGGAATATTTCCTCTTTGATTTGGAAAAATCGTCGAGGAATTCTGCCATGCTCACTCCTGCGGATCCTGGGACATTCATTATTTGTCTGCCTCAGTGAGGCATCCCTCCCCCTTTCTCTAAGAGGTGTGGGGCACTAACACGTGGGGAGTCACTCCTATTATCCCTTTGAGGCGTGGGTTCCTGAATATATGGACTAACTACATGTTCGAGAACAGGAGATTAAGGACAGACCTCATTCACATGTTGACTCTCCTCATGTATTGGGGATTGAGGATGAATCTTATTGTCCTGAGCAGACAAGTCTCCCCCGTTCCTTTTGGATAGGAGAGGTATACCATCTTCGATGACTTGGTTAGAGTTTAAATTCTCCCTCTCACCGAAAGATGGTTGAATGCCTTGCTGTAACTCAAATAGTTCGATATGCTTCTTGATTTCACCTATGGTTGGGTACTCGTCCTTAAGAAAGTCAACATTATGGGAATTTATTTCTGTCATGCCACCATTAGGGTGTTCCCCATACATCAAGTATCTTTTAGATTGTACGGATATCTAATTAACACCATTTTTGTGGCTCTTGGACCAAGTTTTCCATATTTATGGGTTGGGTTAATCACATAGCCAGCCGAATCCCATGGACATAAATAGTCTAATGATGGCTTCTTGCCAAACTATAATTCATATGTTATGGCAGGTATACTCTTATTTGGCATACGGTTAAGGATATAGGTTGCTGTAAGTAATGCATCCCCCCAAAAACTGATTTGGAGGTTTGCATGTGCCATCTTTGACTTGATCGCGTCAAGTAATGTACAATTCCTATGTTCCGTAACACCGTTTTGCTGTGGGGTGCATGGAACCGTTATCTTTATATATCTTTTTCCTCATAGAACTCTTTGAACATATCAGAGAGGTATTCACGACCTGGATCAGTCCAAATAATTTTAACTCTTCGTTCTAATTGAGTCTCTACTCTCTTACGAAATGTTTAAACACATCAAGTGTCTTGTAGCGATGAGATAGTAGGTAAAACACATGCCCATATCGTGAATAATCAACTATGAGGGTAATCAAATAGATGGCCCCATGACGTACCTTAACGTTCACGAGTCCGCAAGTGCCTGAGTGGACTAATTATAAGGGACTAGATGCTCTCGAAGCCTTACCAAAATGCTTTGATTTGCCAGCTGGACATTACTCACCTAGGCAACTTAACCCTACTGAGTTGATCTAAAATACCATCTCTAATTAGCTTGTTCACACTATGTTGACACTCATGGTCAAGTAAAGTATGCCTAAAAACAGAGTTGAAAATGGGGCAAAGACAGAAGATGTTAAGATAGACGGAAATCAGAAGAGAAAACTAATATCAAAACTAAAAGGCACAAAGGCCCGCTACACCCTAAGTATGTAGAGAGCATCGTGGAGAAACAACTTATTTTTGTCACGGAGTTTAAACTGATATGTTGCTATGTCAAGGCCATGTTCCTCTCTGTCATTCTCTAAAACAACAGTCTCTGAGCCCACCGGGTAGCAAAGAAAGTTCACCAAATCAGCTCAACCTTGAACTATGTGTTTGGTTGCTCCCATGTCTACGGTCCACTAAGAAAGAGAGTTGGTAACTATTGCTTGGGAGCATACATGTTATTTAGGTGTAATTCTGAAAGTAAGTTCCTTAGTTAGCTTGGGACAATCCCAAGCGGAGGGTTTCTCCTTTTCACAACTATAGCACTTCACACATGCTATATTCTACTCTCTATTAACCTTGACATTTTACCCCCTTGGTAATACCCCTCTTAGGTTCGGAGTTTAGGTTCGGAGTTTTTAAGAGGGGAATGAATCTTGTCAAACCAAATGCCAAGCTAACCCTACATGTCCTCAACAGTGGGATAACCTTCAAATCTTATCTCCAGATCATCATGCATGCAATACGACATAGTCAGCATGCTGATTGATCCATTCTCGGACCATTCATGGTATGTCATTAGGCTCTGTCTTGATACTGCTCTCAAGCAGTTACATCTATGTTATTCATATCCTTGCCTATCCTAGGAGACTTTAGAAGCCGTCAAGTGTTTTAACACTTCATATTTGTTTAGAAACACTATGTATTATAGTTAGTGCTATCTTACTTTCCATTGGTAAACTAATTACCAATCATATTTTAATTGGCATATCTGAAAGTATATATTTAAAGGATGGACATTAGACATATTTTCAGATAATTAAATTATCAAAAACTGCATGACTCATGTCGTACGATCGAAAATTTCGCCAAGTTCATAATCATCACATACAAGCATGGAAATTTCTATAATTTAATTACTATACTTTTCCATAAAAGAAAACTTATGGATTACACAATTTGTTAAACTGATTAACACATCTAGAAATATCACAAAGATATTCAGCTTTAATCATGTAAAACAAATTTACATGAAGTTATGTAAAATATGTAGTTACTAATATGTCATTTAAAACTCTATTTAATGACATATGAACTAAAAAAAATTACAAATTCAAACTTCATGGAATGAATTTGTAGAATGCTGCTAAACTACTTAATTAGAATCAAACATGAAACGAATTCATATTCATTAACTTAGGCAAGGGAAAAATGCTAAACCAATTAGCAAATTCACAACAACAACATAAATTTATTATATGAAACATATTCAAATATTTACCGTAAGTAATTATATGGGACACATCCATATAATGTTATAAACTTAAACAATATGATATGAATTCATATAATATATCTATTTAGCAATTTAAATCATTATTATATATTAGGCCAAAAATTCACATTTAGCCGTGTAAAACATATTTACACAAGGTTTAATTTATATAAAACTAATTCTTATATTCTATTACTAAAACAATTTGTTTATTTTCTCGATATATAACACATAGTTATACATCATGCCTTTAAGATTCATATTATCATTATATAAACAATGGCACAAAATAATCATTATATAAGCAATAATGATATGAGACAAACATAAAAATGTATACAAAATACAGAACAATCAGTTTCATATGACTATGACCCAAAACAAAAATAAAATAAAATGGACCGAAAATAATTCGACCCAAAGAATTGTCTCATTAAAGGGAGGCCCAGAATACAACCTGAGTGAAAGAAATCTAAAAAAAGTGGCCCAAAAGGCAGCCTATATTGAGCTGGGCTCTCCTCATTTATAAGTGACTCCCTCACTATTACTTACTAAACCTAAACTCTCTATGTTCTCTCTCTGCCTTCATCTTGGAAGGCTCCCCCCCCCTTCTGCTCTCCCTCTCTCTCTCTCTCTCTCTCTCTCTCTCTCTCTCTCTCTCTCAACCTCTCGATGTCATGGCTAGAGGTATGGACCACTAAGCTCCACCAACACGCGCCTCTACAACCGTCTTCCAATGGTGGTTCTCTGTCGCCACCGTGCCTTGAAAACCCAAATGACGCACAATCGTCACCACCATCGCTTACTAAAAGGTGCCCACAACCCTCGATCTATGCCATCCTAATGAGAACCAATGTCGGCACCGTGTAAATCGCCCGAAACCGAGTCTGGGAACCAAGCCACGCGACCAACGCGCCACTGAGGTAGCAGCGCGTGGGTTCAAGCGCTTCTAACAATGGCGGTTTTCGTAGTTTTGTTTTTGTGGTTTTCACGGTTTTCTTCCAAAGGCGCCATGTGTCGATGGCGAACAAGGAAGAAGGAAGCAAAAGGCCACCTTTGTCGGTGATGTGTGACACACACGTGCCACCCCGCGTGGTTTTTCTGATGGGTGAGACCTAGATATGAGTCTCATCTACTCTTTTCCCTATTTTTATTTTTATTTTTATTGGGTCGAGGTAGAGGTTTCTGCGAGGCCACAAAGGCTTCGATAGATCCACCACCACCGCACCATCTTGGCGTGGGTGGTGCGGGGATTCCCTGTTGGCTCAGACAGAGAGAGACTATAGGTCAGGAAGAGAAGGATCTTTGATTTGGGTTTTGGGTATCGGTTCTTTGAGGTTTGATAATCGAGTGGGGTTAGGGCTCAATCATGCTGTTGAAGATAAACTTAGCACACAAAACATGCTTGTATCATTGGACAGCATAATAGCAAGAGTTTAATAGCATCTTCCGTATCAGTTTTTAAAAAATAAGTCTGGGCATACTCGTCCGATAAAGTATAAACGTTCATGATGAAACTTGACTAAAGATTCAATCTTTTTGTTGATCATAATCACAAATACATGCTTAGACCAATTGTATAATAGCATGATTGCAAGGATTAATCCAGGCAGGAATTAATGCACACACAGTCGCACAAATCACTGTTGGAGTCTGTTTTATCATTCTATGCCAAGTTTCAAAAAAAAACAGAAACATTCATTAATAATTCAACTAAAGATGCAATCTTTTAGTTAGTTATGGGCATCATAATTACAAAAGCATGCTATTAACACAATAGGGTAGCATAATAATGAAAATTAAACAATTTATTCGTATAGGTAAGCACGCTTTTAATAAGTCAGATTTATTGGGGCTAATTCAAATAGTTTGGCTCTGATACCACTGTAGGATAATTATGAATAACCTTGATTGCGGAATTGACTGTCGGGTATAGTCCATGGTGACCTGAATATGAGACGGCTACTAGAGTCACCTTTGTGATTTACGTCCTAGACCCGAAACCCAGTAGATGGTTGAGCAGCTGTGAGAGGGGAAAGGGAAGGACTGTGAGATTACTGTTTTCTGTGTATCTCTATGTCTCTCTAATTGACCCCCTAAAACCTCCTTATAAAGGTTGGGGAGACAATTAGGGTTGCTAGCCTAAGTGGCCTCAGTGGTTGTCGAGCCTAAAATATTAGACACTCGGTAAACAGTGGCAATGAGTGCTCTTCATACATCACTGGTCAAGTTATCCATTAGAATGGTATGTTGCATTCTTACTCATTTTGATCATCAAGTATTTGATTTTTTTACCCTTACATTTTTGAAATAATTTTTAATTAACTGAAGTCAAGAACCATTTTCTAACGAAAGTTTTGACGGAGGTCAAGGAATTACTAACACATTGTCATCAGAAAAAGATTAGTAGATTATTAAATTTGTCCAAATATCTTAGTTGCTCTTTCGACCTTAATTGTGGGCCTTTGGCAATAACGTTTGATAGAATTGTAGACATATTTTGATGGCTTTTTAAATTGTCCTGTATCTTAGACATGTACGTTTTCATGACTTGTGTTAAATTGCCTGGGTTTTAGGTGGGGCTATTGTCAATGGTTGATCCACATTATATTTATTGTACTTAAGAACATTGCTGTTGGAACAATGCCCATATTTTCATTTTCATTTTCTTTTTCTTCTCTTTTTTTATTGCTACTTAATTGTGGAGGATATTTTGAGGAGGGGGTGTGTTTGGGTGAAGAGGCAGCTATGAAGTGCAAGCGCATTGGTGACGTACGTAAAAGGAGTATGTATTTGAGAAGTTTAGAGAGAATTTGCCAACAGTGCTTCCCCCCACCTAACCAGTCTTCCTTTCATTGAGGCAAAGCAAAGAGATACATAAGCTCTACGAGATATGGTTAACCATATTTAAACCTCTAGGAATACAGAAACTATAGAAAATGGAATTAGAATAAACTACAATTAATACAATATACTTACATAATATATCATGTTTCCAATACTCCCTCTCAAGTCAGAGTGTGTGGAAGTACAACACCTAACTTGCCAAGGAGATAATGAAAATGTCGTTCAACAAGGGCTTTTCTGAATAGATTAGCAAGTTACTATGTGGTACCGAGTAACAAGGGCACCAGAAACTAACTTTTCACGAGCAACATGATAATCCACCTCGATGTGCTTGGTGCATTCATAAAAGACATGATTAGCAGCAATATGTAAGGTAGCTTGGTTGTCACAATGTAGAATAGCAGGAGGAATAAAAAACCAAAGGAGGCCATCAGATTATGCAACCAAAAAACTTCATTCTTAACATTGGCCATAGCATTATATTCAGTTTCAACTGAAGAGTGGGAAACCGTGTCTTGTGTCTTGGTTTTCTAGGAAATCAGTTATGTGCCAAGTTGAATAAAATATCCAGTAATCGATCGCCATGACATAGGACAGCTGCCCTAATCTAAGTCACAATAAACTTGTAGATACAAAGTAGACGTAGCAGATAGCAAGATCCATTTACCCATATTAGACTTCAAATATTGCAGCACAAGAACAGCAACATCCCAATGGTTTTGTTCTGGGTCTTGTATAAATTAACTTAACACATGATCAGTATAAGTAATGTCCAGACGCATAATGGCGAGATAAATAAGTCATCCAATGAGGTACCGATACTGAGATGGATTAGATAAGGGAGCACCACAATTATTTGTGAGCCGGAGTTTTTGCTTCATATGAAACAATGTAAGTTTTTAGACCCTACCAAACTTATTTCAGTCAGTCTATCCAGTGTGTATTTTCTTTGACACAAGAACAATCTCTTGGGTGAGCGAGCAACTTCAATCCCAAGGAAATATTTCAAAGAACTGACATCTTTTCACTTGAATCGGCCATTTAAGTGCACCTTGAAGGATGTGCAATGAGAGGGACTAGTACCCGTTAAAACTAAATCATCCACATAAACAAGAAGAGCAGGAAGAACTCCTCCTCAATTATAAATGAATAGAGAGCTATCCAACAATGACTGTTTTAAACCATAATCTTGCAAAGCATTTGTAAGTTTGAAATACCATTGCCGAGGAGGTTGCCAAAGACCATAAAGAGACTTCTTACGCTTGTAGACTAAGTGAGGAGATGATGGGGTAAAGGTAGAAGGTGGCTTCATATAAATATCCTCATTGAGATTGTTGTAAAGGAAAGCATTGTGTTTGATGCAATCTCTAACCTTTAGAAACACCTACGACAAGAACACAACACACGGTGACCATGTAAGCAACAAGTGCGAAAGTTTCATTACAATCGACACCTTTTAACTAATTATTTCCCAAGGCCATGAGCCGAACTTTACATCATTCACTTATTCCATCTGCATTATACTTAATCTTGTGCACCTATTTGCATCCAAAAGTTATTTTTTCGGGAGTCGGAGTAGCAAACTCCCAAGTTTTGTTATCTACCAAGCCACGTATCTCTTCAGTCCTCGCACCACACCACTGGGGTTGACTAGCTGCTCAGATGAAACGTTTAGGTTCATCATGTGAGGTGACGGTTGCTAGAAGTGTGCGATGAGAATAGGAGAATTTATGATAGGAAACAAAATGAGAAATGAGATAGCTGTACCTAAAGAGGACTATTGGAGGGCTGACAAGATGCAATCTTGAGAAGAAACGAAATGACAAATGAAATCCTTAAGATGTGCGGGTAGATGTCTTACTCGATGAGGTCAGGAAGCAGGCTAATTAGGAGAAATCTCCCCTTATCCAAGTGCTATAGGTTAGGTTAGAGCTAGTTTCTTCAGTACGTTCTTGCGAAGAAGAAATTGGAGAGGTGCTTACAGCCTCAAGTTCTGTTGTGGGTGGTTAACTTGGTACACTAGGCCCAGGCATTGATAGTCTATCTTGAACAAATTCATAGATGGGCAAGTTGGCTAAATTGGAGTAAAGCTCTAGTGACGCTTACAGAGCAGGGCCAGGTGAATCAGTCGACTTAGCAGGCTCAAGCCCATGTGTATTACGATTTAGACTATGTTTATAGACTGATGTCATCTCAGGCCAAGGGTTGATGGTAAAAATTATTTCCATCACTTGCAGGATTAGAAGCATTGTGTTCCTGAGCCCATGGGATGATGTGCGCATAGAACACCACATCGTGAGACACATGCATCCATTTGGTCGTAAGGTCATGGACTTTTCACCCCTTGTGACCAAGTGGGCAACCAAGAAAAATACATTTATGGGCCTATTCATCAAACTTATCATGTGTCTAGGAGTTATTGTGAGCATAACACAAGGACCAAAAATGAGTACGTGTTCATAAGTTGATTGAGCCCCAAATAGCATCTCATATGGAGTTTTAGACCCAAGAAGTTTGACAGGTGTTTGATTAATAGGATAGGCAGTGGTATGTACACACTCACCCCAAAATTTAATTAGAAAAAAAGCCAGAAATCTGAGTTCCATAGGCACATTTAGTATATGCCGGCTTTTATGCTTTACCTAGCCATTCTGTTTTGGAGTAACCACACAAGAAGTCTCATGTATGGTTCCCTTTTGAACAAAGAATTCTCTCAATGGCCCATTAGTAAATTCATTGCCATTATGATGTATCCTCTAGGGAAAGCCAAGAGGATGGGAAAGATGTAAGAAAAGTGCAAGAAGTTCAAGGCAACTTTGAAACCACAAACTCACCTTAGACTTGGATAAGCAACCGGAACTAACACCAACCTTGGATATAGAAACACCACCAAGGAAAGATGTTAGGGCCCTTAACCACCCCTTGGATACAGAAACACCACCAAGAAGGAGTTAAGACTCTTGCTAGATCACCACCCAACCCGGCCAAAGGAAGAGATAAGCTAGAAGAGAGTTTGAGAGTTCAAAGGAGCAAAGCTCAACTTCATTTCATACAAATGCTTGAGTGTGGCCGGCCAAGGGCCTTGGGGGGGATTTAATACAAAGCTTCAAGTACAAACATAGGCCTTAGGTTGCACTACAAGCTAAACTAGGCAAAAATACAAAGATCAAATCAAAGCAAAAAAGGTTAGATGCATCCTCCACTTGACACCTCTTCAATGCTAATCTTGAGGATGATGTGTCGGCTTAGGGGTTAATGGAAGCTTCCTTGGCAGCTTAGTACATCCCATGATGACTCTTGCAAGTGGCTAAGCATGGATTAAAACAAAAACCACCTCATTCTTCCCTCCTTGTACCCGGCTGGCTATGGACCGGTTTTTAGGGTGTTTTGTGCTTTGTTTTGGTGGTTAATAGCTCCTCATGTGTGTAATTTGGTTGAAAGTTTTTAATGGCCACTTAATAATATTTTTAAAGTACTTTCAATCCATAAAAGTTTCAAACCAATTGGAGGAGAAATGGACCACTAAACAGCCCTTTGTTTCAGCCACGCCCAGTTCAGCTCCAGAACATAGCAGTTGACTTTGCTTGAGGTTTTGAGGTATCAAATGAGCTCCAAATGACTTGCAAGAGGTCTTGATGGAAAGAGCACATCTTGAACTTAAACTTAGGCTTCCTGCAACCCCATTTCAGTCTTGGGAAGATTAGGAAATTAGGTGCACAAAACCGGGTTTGTGCACGCCTGAAATTCCAGTTTTGACAAAAAAGTTCTCTCGTGTTCCTAGGCTGATTTCTTGCACTTTGGACGTGGAACTTGGACTCTTTGGGCTTCCTTGTGGGCCATGGATCATGCTAGGGGATGGACCTCCATCATCCTCCCCTTGTTGAAGAGAATTTGCCCTCAAATTGATAAGATGATCATCCTCCTCATAAGGGCTAAGGTCGGCTACATTGAAAGTGGCCGAAACTCCATACTCACCGGGCAAATTTATCTTGTAAGCATTGTCATTGATGCGCTCTAACACTTCAAAGGGACCATCGGCTCTTGGCATCAACTTGCTCTTCCTTTTAGAAGGAAACCTTTCCTTTCTCAAGTGAACCCATACCAAATCACCGGGGTGAAACACCATCTTCTTCCTATGCTTGTTGGCACGGTCCTTGTAGGAGGCATTGGCCTTCTCTATCTTTGCCCTCACAGTCTCATGGAGCTTTTGGATCTCTTCAACTCGCTTGCTAGCCTCCAAGTGAGGCTTCTCATTCATCTCCCTTGGAACAAGATCAAGGGGACTCAAAGGATCCAAACCATAAACTACCTTGAATGGGGACATTACCGTGGCCTTGCTAGGTGTTTTGTTGAAAGCGAACTCGGCATGAGGCAAGGCTAAGTCCCAAGCTTTGAGGTTGGACTTTACTAGCACTCTTAGAAGGCTTCCCAAAGTCCGGTTGGTGACTTCGGTTTGCCCATCCGTTTGAGGGTGGCATGAAGTGCTATACTTGAGCTTGGTTCCCATCTTCTTCCATAGTGTCACCCAAAAATGACTAAGGAACTTGGTATCCCTATCCGAAACAATGGATCTAGGAATGCCATGTAGCCTCATCACTTCCTTGAAGTATAACTCGGCAATGTGGGTGGCATCGTTGGTCTTGGTACAAGGTATGAAATGAGCCATCTTAGAAAAACGATCAACAACCACGAAAATGGAATCCTTACCCCTTTGTGTCCTTGGAAGGCCAAGAACAAAATCCATGCTTACGTCTTCCCAAGGATGATTGGGAGTAGGTAAGGGAGTGTATAAGCCGTGGGGTAGGAGGTGGCTTTTGGCCACTTGACAAGTTGCACATCTCTTCAACACATCTTGGACATCTTTACTCATACTCGGCCAATAGTAATGTTCCCTTAGCATCATAAGTGTCTTGTTCTCTCCAAAATGACCGGCAAGAGATCCTCCATGGACCTCACGTATGAGTAACTCTCTTGTGCCACACTTAGGCACACACAATCTTGACCCTTTGAATAAAAACCCATCTTGGACAAGGAAGTCACCTTTGGGATGTCGAAGGCACTCCTTGTAGAGCTCTCCCAAATCTTCATCATTCTCATAGAGGGACTTCAAATGCTCAAAACCAAGAATGCAAGCATCAAGTTGGAATAGCAATAAGTGCCTCCTTGACAAGGCATCGGCTCCTTGGTTGAGCTTTCGGACTTATGCTTGATGGTGAAGTTGAAAGATTGGAGGAACTCCACCCACTTGGCATGCCGTGAGTTAAGTTTATGTTGCCCTTGAATGTATTTCAAGGCTTCATGATCGGAGTGCAAGATGAACTCACTAGCCACCAAGTAATGATTCCAATGCTCAAGGCACCTCACTATTGCATAGAACTCCTTATCATAAGTGGAGTACTTCCTCCTTGAGTCACAAAGTTTCTCACTAAAGAAGGCTAAGGGCCGCCCCTCTTGAGTGAGTACTCCTCCAATACCAACTCCGGATGCATCACACTCTACCTCAAACACTTTGTCAAAACATGGCAAGGCAAGTACCGGTGCTTGGGTGAGTTTAGACTTGATGGTTTCAAAGGCTTCTTGAGCCTTGGGAGTCCACTTGAACGATGCACCTTTGATAACCTCGGTCATAGGGGCCATAATTGTGCTAAAGTCCCTAATGAACCGCCTATAGAATGAGGCAAGCCCATGGAAACTTCGCACATCATGAATGCTTGTTGGGGTTGGCCACGACCGGATCGCTTCCACTTTGCTTTCATCAACCTTGATACCTTCACTTGTAACAATGTAACCAAGGAAGGTCACCTCATGAGTGAAAAAGGTGCACTTCTTGAGATTACCATAGAGCTTCTCTTCTTCTAGGACCTTCATGACTTGGGTGAGATGTTGAAGGTGCTCTTCTTCATTCTTGCTATAGATGAGGATGTCATCAAAATACCCCACAACAAATTTGCCAATAAAGGGCCGGAACACTTGGTTCATGAGCCGCATGAAGGTACTTGGAGCATTCGATAAACCGAATGGCATGACTAGCCACTCATACAAGCCTCCTTTGGTTTTGAAGGCCGTCTTCCACTCATCTCCCTCTCTAATGCGGATTTGATAGTAGCCACTTCTCAAGTCCACTTTAGAGAACACACTAGAACCATATAACTCATCAAGCATGTCTTCAAGGCGAGGAATTGGATATCTATACTTGATGGTTATTTTGTTGATTGCCCTACTATCAACACACATGCGCATGCTCCCATCTTTCTTTGGAACAAGGAGGGCCGGAACCGCACAAGGGCTCAAGCTCTCTCTAATCAACCCCTTATCCATAAGTTCGTCAACTTGCCTTTGGATTTCCATGGTTTCCTTGGGGTTGGCTCGGTATGCCGGTTTATTTGGGAGGATGGAACCGGGTATGAGATCTATGTGGTGTTGGATGGTTCTTTGTGGTGGTAAGCCGGGAGGTATTTCCTCGGGAAAGACATGGCTAAAGCGTTCAAGGAGGGAAAGGGCTAGAGGGTGTGATGGAGTGGAGGTTTCGGATTCCTCAAGGGTGGCTAGGATCCACTCCTTGAAGGCCTTGAATTCATGGTGAGAAGCCTTAAGGAGAGGCTCACTCACGGTTAGAAGCATATCCGAACGGTCATGGGTTGGTTGGGGCTTGCTTTTGTGGAGTTGGGAAGGGCTTAATGGGGCAAGGGTGATCTTTTTCCCATCCTTGTGGAAAGTGTAAGTGTTTAAGTAGCCATCATGCATGACTTTCCGGTCAAACAACCATGGTCTTCCCAACAAAAGGTGACATGCATCCATGGGGATGATATCACACCACAACTCATCATGATAGTGCTTGCCAATGGAAAATGAAATCAAGCATCTTGAATTAACTTGCAACCCCTTACCTTGATTTAGCCATTGAATGTTGTAGGGGTGAGGATGAGCCGAAGCTTGAAGGCCAAGCTTCTCCACCATAGTTGAGGATGCCACATTTGCACAACTCCCACCATCAATGATGAGGGAACACACTTTGCTTTGAATGGTGCAACGTGTATGGAAGATGTTCTCCCTTTGTTCTTCATCCTCTCCTCTTTTAGTACTCAAAGCTCTCCTCAATACAAGTAACTCTCCTTCATCTGCTTCCTCAATCACTTCTTCTTGTTCCTCCATGTAATACACACCTTCTCTTACTTCCTCCTCTTCTCCCTCTTCTTCTCTTCTCTCATCCCACTCGGCCAAGGTGATAACTCTCCTATTTGGACACTCCGAAGCAATATGCCCAAGACCTTGACACTTGAAACATCTTCTTTGGTCATTTGGCTTAGGGTTGGGACGGTTTTGGGAAGGTGGAGTCTTTTGTGGAGCTTGGTTCTTTTGTGGTGGTGGGGGTGTAGTAACCGTGGGTTTGGGAGGTGGATAAGAGCTCCCCTTGTTGAAAGGTTGGCTCTTGGGAAAGGGTTTGGGAGATTCTCTTTTGTAGAGCTTGGATTTCCTTTGTTGTTCAACTTTGTGAGCTAAGACACACACCTCATCAAAAGTGGTGTATTGTTGCAATTCCACCACATGGGCATACCTAGGATCTAACCCACCCAAATACCTCACTATGGTTTGTTCTTCGGGCTCCCTCAAATCACATTTGATTAACAATTTCTCAAATTCCCTAGTGTACTCCTCAACACTCAAGTTCCCTTGGGTAAGATTGTGAAGTTGGGAGTAGTTGTCTTATAGGTAGGACGGGGGTAAGAAACGGGCTTTGAGTTTGGCTTTCATCTTTTCCCATGTTCGAATCTTTCCCTTCCCTTGCCTAACTCTCTTCGCACAAAGGTTGGACCACCAAAGAGAAGCATATTTACGAAGTTTAAGGGCCACAAGTTTTACCTTATTTCCCTCGGAAATCTCTTTGTAGTCAAAGATTCTCTCAATGGTTTGCATCCATTCCAAGAACTCATCGGGGTCTAGCTTCCCTTCAAATTTTGGAATCTCCACTCTAATGTCTCCTTGGTGAGAGGTTGTCCGCCTTCCTCTTCTTGATCTTCCATAAGCCTCCTCTTCACTTGACGAGCTCAAGTGTGGGGCTTCTCTTGCTTCCGGCTCGGAGTCGGAGGAGTTAGAAGATCGGGAACTTCTAATCTCCTTTCGTTTTTGCTTCAAGGAGTCTCCAAGTTGTCGCCTCAAATACTCGTTCTGACCTTTGATCTCTTCATTCTGTAGCTTCAAGGCCTCATAATTCCTCATGAGAGCCTCAAACTTTTCCTCCATGGTCATGCTAGTAGTGCTTATGTTGAAACAAGGGGGAACCTCACGGCCTGAATGTGGCACGGGCGTGCTGTTAGGCACGGGGTGGCCATGCTCTGGTTCTGGACGGGAGCGAAGTTGAGATGTGGCTGGGAAAGGGGTGGCACGGTCGTGCGACATGGCACGGGGTGGCCGTGCTGAAGTACTGGGTGTGGATGGAAAAGGAAGTGCGGCTGGAATGTGAGGGTGGCATGGTCGTGCTCTTTGGCACGGGCTGACCGTGCCGATTTTCTGGATGGTAAAAAATCGTGGAGCACGGTTTGGTGTTTTTGGGGGGGGAATGTGTTTGGGGTGTTTGGAAGGGTGTTGGGCAGCAAGCTTAGGCCTAGGGAAGCCTTAGCTCTGATACCAAATATGATGTATCCTCTAGGGAAAGTCAAGAGGATGGGAAAGATGTAAGCAAAGTGCAAGAAGTTCAAGGCAACTTTGAAACCACAAACTCACCTTAGACTTGGATAAGCAACCGGAACTAACACCAACCTTGGATACAGAAACACCACCAAGGAAAGATGTTAGGGCCCTTAACCACCCCTTGGATACAGAAACACCACCAAGAAGGAGTTAAGACTCTTGCTAGATCACCACTCAACCCGGCCAAAGGAAGAGATAAGCTAGAAGAGAGTTTGAGAGTTCAAAGGAGCAAAGCTCAACTTCATTCATATAAATGCTTGAGTGTGGCCGGCCAAGGGCCTTGGGGGGGATTTAATACAAAGCTTCAAGTACAAACATAGGCCTTAGGTTGCACTACAAGCTAAACTAGGCAAAAATACAAAGATCAAATCAAAGCAAAAAAGGTTAGATGCATCCTCCACTTGACACCTCTTCAATGCTAATCTTGAGGATGATGTGTCGGCTTAGGGGTTAATGGAAGCTTCCTTGGCAGCTTAGTACATCCCATGATGACTCTTGCAAGTGGCTAAGCATGGATTAAGACAAAAACCACCTCATTCTTCCCTCCTTGTACCCGGCTGGCTATGGACCGATTTTTAGGGTGTTTTGTGCTTTGTTTTGGTGGTTAATAGCTCCTCATGTGTGTAATTTGGTTGAGTTTTTTAATGGCCACTTAATAATATTTTTAAAGTACTTTCAAGCCATAAAAGTTTCAAACCAATTGGAGGAGAAATGGACCACTAAACAGCCCTTTGTTTCAGCCACGCCCAGTTCAGCTCCAGAACATAGCAGTTGACTTTGCTTGAGGTTTTGAGGTATCAAATGAGCTCCAAATGACTTGCAAGAGGTCTTGATGGAAAGAGCACATCTTGAACTTAAAATTAGGCTTCCTGCAACCCCATTTCAGTCTTGGGAAGATTAGGAAATTAGGTGCACAAAACCGGGTTTGTGCACGCCTGAAATTCCAGTTTTGACAAAAAAGTTCTCTTGTGTTCCTAGGCTGATTTCTTGCACTTTGGACGTGGAACTTGGACTCTTTGGGCTTCCTTGTGGGCGGCCATGGATCATGCTAGGGGATGGACCTCCATCACCGAAAGACTTGGAGGAAGAGATAAATTCCTTGGGGAATAGGGCCGAGTGTGAGATCGGGGTGAACTGCTAGAAGTGGGGTAGATGTGGCCGGATGTGTAGTGGTACGTGCCCACTGGACACCCATGACCAGTAGAAGCTGGACGCAGCTAGGAAGTTGGCCTTTCTTTCTTTTGCTAGGGCAGTTTTGGCAATTATTTCTCTGTTTTGTTATTAAGCCATTGTGGCTACTAAAGCTATAAGACGTGATGTAATGAAGGTGCTGGTGTGGAACTTTTATGATATTGAAATATTATACAATAAAAATTTTCGTGGATTATTTAATACCAACATTTCGTGCTATGAAAGATGTGAATCGTGTGAATGTGATGCCTGTATGATGTGATATGTGTAAGCATATGATGTAGTGAATGTACCATCTAAGTGTGGTAATGCGCTGTGATCGAATCTCTTAGCAATGTTGCATAATGCGTTGGCATGTACTGTACGTTTGAAATTTTGTAGAGCTTAGGTTAAGAACTATTAGGAGAGGAGCTAAACCCGAATTATTTCCTGAACAGGATGACGGGAAATAACAACAATAATAATAATGGTGAATTCCAAACCGGACCCCACCATGGAGCAAGGGTCCCTTCGAACCAGGACATCCCTATGTCAGCCCTCAGAGAGCAATTAAAGGCCCTACGCCCTCGGAGCGAGAATGGGCCTTGTAGTCAGATTGACGAAACTAACCCGCCAACGGGTACTAAACTTACAAATCTACTGCTGCTGGAGATGCTACAGAAACAAGGAGAGCAATTATGACTCCAGAACGAGGAGATACAGAGACTGATGGAGGTACGGGAGAAAAGGTCAAGGAGGATAACTCCTACATATTCAAGAGGTTCGCAAGCCATCACCCACCTGTCTATGATGGCACTCCGGACCCTAACACCTTCGAAGACTGGATTAGGGGCATGAAGAAACTATTCGACGCACTCCAATGCCCCGAGGAGTGGAAGTTAGGATTTGCTATGCTCTACCTGAAGGATAAAGCCGACCTATGGTGAGCTACGGTGCGGGAGAGGTAGCATAAGCTCGGGTTTGGATGGGATAAGTTCAAGGAAATAATCAAATATTATTTCTACCCTATCTACCTCCAGAAGGCCAAGGAGAGCAAATTTATGCAGCTACAGCAAGGGACGATGAGTGTCCTCAAGTACGCCTCCAAGTTCATAGAATTGTTACGATTCGCCCCAGCCTTCGTGGCTGACAAGAGGCTGAAAATGAATAGGTTCGAAGTCGGGCTAAATCCGACTATCAAGAAAAGGATGTCGGTGCGACAGTATGCCTCCTACGTTGACCTATACGACATTGCGGTCAACATGGAAAGGGCGATGAAGGAGCAGAACAACTATTTCAAGGAGTAGAGGGGCACCAAGAGGAAGGTGGACAATCGGGGAAACTGTCAGACGCAAGAGCAGAACTGTCGACCTACTGGGGGTCAGTACTCGGGCAACTTCAATCGAGGTGGCCGGTAGCCTAATACATGGCCTAAGGTGACCTGCAACGCTTACGAAAAACCAGGGCATTTCGCCAGAGAATGTCGGTAGGTAAAGAGGTGCTTCCGCTGTGGAAGCCACCAACATTAAGTTCGGGACTACCCACTCCTTCCACCCCCTACCAGGCAAGGGCATGGGCAGAGTCAAGGACAAGGATAGCAGCTCCAACCATCATACTAGAGCAGGGGAGAACAAGCGGCCCACCCCAACTAGCTCAATCCTGACCCTCCAACTAACCATCCGGGAATAATGGGGCTAGAGTTTATGTAATGCGGAAAAAGAAGCAGAGGATGCTCCCAATGTGGTGACATGTACATTTTCTCTCCCAACTCAGTTAGTAGATATCCTGTTTGATTCGAGTGCCACACACTCCTTTATATCTATTAAGTTAGTTAAGACTTTGGGATTACACCCCATCCAAAAATCTTCACTGCTAACAGTGATGCTCCCTGATGGGAAAACTGTGTCGTGCGATGAGTTATACGAGGGTTGCCCTATAAAAATGTATAAATGTAAGTTTCCGGCAGACCTGTATAAGTTTGAGTTGATAGATTTTGGGGTTATCTTAGAGATAGGCTGGTTAGCTAAATATGAGGCCCAGATAGACTGCCCCTAACGAAAAATCACCCTAAAGGTCCTAACGGGGAGAAGGTAGTGCATAGGGGCCAGAGGTCCAGAATAGGGATAAAATTGGTGTCAGTGATGAGAGCTCACAAGCTGTTAGGTAAAGGGTGCGAGGGATTCCTGTGTCACGTAGTGTCAACCGAGGATACGAGACCCCCCTTAGACGACATCCCTGTGGTACGGGAATTTCCAGATGTATTTTCCTGATGAGATTCCCGGCATACTACCTCTTAGAGAGGTGGAGTTTTGTATCGACTTAACCCCCAGGGCCACCCCCATTTCCAAGGCCCCTTATCGGATGGCACCAGCTAAACTCAAAGAATTGAAGACACAGTTGGAAGAACTCTTAGAGAAAGGTTATATCCGGCCTAGTACATCTCTATGGGGAGCTCCGGTCTTATTTATGAAGAAGAAGAATGGGACCCTAAGATTGTGTATAGACTACTGAGAGCTGAATAAGATAACAGTCAAGAACCGTTACCCCTGCCCAGAATGGGCAACTTATTCAACCAGCTGCGGGGCGTGGGAGCCTTTTTCAAAATTGACCTCCGTTCGAGATACCATCAACTCCGAATCAAGGATGGGGATATACCCAAAACTACGTTTCGTACCCGATACGAACACTATGAGTTTGCACTGATGCCCTTTGGCATCCCCAACGTCCTAGCAGCATTCATAGACCTTATAAACAGGGTCTTTAAATCATATTTGGATAAATTCATGGTGGTCTTCATTGATGACATCCTAATTTACTCGAGAACCCAAGATGGGCACACCCACCACCTATGGATAGCCCTAGATGTATTAAGGAGAAATGAGTTGTATGCCAAGTTCTCAAAATATGAGTTTGGTTGGAGAAGGTAGCTTTTCTAGGACATGTAATGTCCAACGGTGGGGTATCGGTGGACCCCCAAAGGATTGAGGCTGTGGCAAACTAGCCTAGACCCAAGAACCCAATGGAAGTAAGGAGTTTCTTGGGGTTGGAAGGGTATTATCTCGATTCGTCCAAGACTTCTCAAGGATCACCACCCCGCTTACCAACTTGACCAGAAAAGTCACCAAGTATAAATGGACAGAGAAGTGTGAAGAAGCTTTCCAGGAGCTTAAAAAAAGACTCACGAGTGCGCCGATACTGGCTCTACCTACGACAAATTAGGACTTTGTGGTGTATAGCGATGCCTCTAGGAGTGGGTTGGGGTGTGTGTTAATGCAAGATGGGCGTGTCATAGCGCATACATCGTGACAGTTGAAGACACAGGAGCAGAACTACTCGACTCACGAGCTGGAGTTAGCAGCGGTCGTGTTTGCTCTAAAGATCTGGAGATATTACATGTACGGGGTCCATCGTGAAGTATTCACTGACCACCAGAGTCTGAAGTACATTTCCTCACAGAAGGATCTGAATCTGAGACAGACTAGGTGGCTAGAATTCCTAAAGGATTATGACGTTCATTTTTAGTACCATCCAGGGAAGGCCAATGTAGTAGCAAATGCGTTGAGTCGCGTGCCGTACCTAACACTAAGTTGTTTAATAGCTCTCCCAGATGAGTTGTGTAAGGAATTTCGGAGATTGGAACTTACTGTAATTACCCTAGGGGCCAAACCTACGCTTTGCATCCTGGAGGCACAACCGGCCCCCATAGAGTAAATCTGACTAGCCCAAACCACGGACCCTCAACTCGAGCGGATCAGGGAAGAAATATTGGTGAGTAAAGCACCTGGGGTCATAATTCATGAGGATGGTGCCATACGATTCCATAATCGTGCGTGTGTTCTAGCCGTAGAGGCACTTAAGAAGAAGATCCCAGACGAGGGCCACAATACTCCACACTCGGTACACCCTAGGGGTAATAAGTTATATAAGGACCTAAGGTAGACGTTCTGGTGGAGTAACATGAAACAGGAAGTTGCTGATTATGCGGCAAAGTGCCTGACCTACCAGCGAGTGAAAATCGAACACCAACGGCCAGCGGGACTTTTACAACCGCTGGATGTCCCTGAGTGAAAATAGGACTCTATGTCCATGGATTTCATCATAGGTTTGCCGTTGACTCAACGGAAGAATAATGCCATTTGGGTGATAGTGGATAGACTCACGAAATCAGCGCATTTTATAGCCACGAGGAATACTTGGACCCTGGATCAGTTAGCTCGAGCCTACCTCAAGGAGATAGTACGGTTACATGGGGTACCCAGTTCCATAGTCTCGGATCGGGGCACCAGATTCCAGTCGGAATTCTGGCAGAAGCTGTAAGAAGCGTTTGGGATGCTACTGCGCTTTAGTACTGCCTCCCACCCTGCTACGAACGAGCAGACGGAACGCACTATTCAAACTTTGGAAGATATGCTGCGGGTGTGCGCTTTGGACTTTAAGAGCGCGTAGGATGAACAGCTGGCACTAATCGAGTTTTCTTACAACAACAGCCACCACGCGAGCATTGGCATGGCCCCGTATGAGGCACTATATGGAAGAAAATACAGGACCCCGCTCCACTGGCAAGAGATTGATGGGGCCTTGACTATTGGACTGGAATTGATCCAAGCCACCACGGATAGAGTAAGAGTAATCCAGGGACGAATCAAAGCCGTCCAGAGTCGCCAAAAGAGCCATGCTGATTGGAGGCATAGGCCCCTTGAATTTCAGGTAGGAGACCAGGTATTTCTTCGTGTTTCTCCAACTAAAGGAGTCGCGAGACTTGGGAAGGCAGAGAAGCTCAGCCTGAGGTACGTCAGGCCGTATCTGGTCATACAGAGAATCGAAGAGGTAGCTTACCGACTGGAACTACCGACCGAACTTTAGAGAGTACATCACGTATTCCATGTGTTGCAGTTGCGGAAATACATTCTAGATCCCTCGCACATAATCGAACCTGATCCTATACAACTCCAGGAAAACTTATCATATGAGGAATAGCCTATACAGATCCTAGATCGGCAGAAAAAGCACCTCCGTAGGAAGACAGCGCCTCTAGTGAAGGTCCTTTGGGCCAACCACGAGACGTCCGAAGCCACTCTGGAGCCGGAGCAAGAGATGCGAGACAAATACCCTCACTTACTCCTATAACCAGGTGCGTTGCGGTTTCAAGAACGAAACCTCTTAAGTAGGGTAGTATGTAAAACCCGGGAAATTTTTATTTGTAATGGCGGTGTGTCGTAACCTAGTAAAGTTTCGAGGACGAAACTTTTCTAAGTGGGGTAGTATGTAAAACCCTAGAAATTCAATTTGGGGAATTATGTTCAAGTTGGACCGACCTAGACCCAAGTCAACCCAAGTCAATGCCAAATGAGTTCTCGTGAAATTTATTTCGTTTAAGGAAGCTTTTAATTAATTTTCAATATTTTGGAAGTTTTAAATCTTCAAAATTTCCCTCCTTGATTTTACTATAAAACCTTGGAAAGTTTTAATCCTCAAAATTTCCTACTTTGCTTTTTACTATAAAACTTCTAATATTACCATTATTATTAGTATTGTTGTTGTTGTTGTTGTTGTTGTTATTATTATTATTATTACTACTACTACTACAATCATTATTAGTATGATTCCTAGCCAAAAAAAAAATTACTCTGGGCCGACCATCATGTTCAACGGAAAAAAAATAGAAATTTTTGAACTCTTTTTTTTTTTTAAAATCTTCCCCCCTTTTTCCTAACCCTAACGCCTAAACACCCCCTTATCTAAACCCTAACCGTCACATCCCTCCCCTCCTCCCTCACACGTCTCTCTTTCTCTAGCCTCACTCTCTCTCTCTCTCTACTCCCTCACTCCCTCGCCGCCGAACTGCCGTCACCAACCGCCGACTGGCTGCCCTTGCGCCACCACCCCATGGCCCATCTTCCCTTTTGCCTTGGTAAGGTAAAAAAAAAACTTGAGATCCATGCATCCCCATGCATCAAAAACCCAAAATTTTGCCACTATCTTGAGTTTTAATCTTGATTTATGAACTAAAGCATTTTCTAACACACAATCTATTATGTTTTTCAGCGTTCTCGACATTGAACTTGGGTGGAGAAGGCGACTCCACTAACGTAGGACCAAAATCGATCGAAGGTATAAACTTCGATGTCGTTTTGATTTTTTTTTTTTGTAGTTAAAACATTATTCTTTTGGCTTGCTTAGGATGGGGCAAGGGTCTAGGGGTCAGTAGCGGGAGAGGTAAAATTTTTGGTGACCCGACGCACGCAAAAACCGACCCCAAAGTGGAGTGATAGACTGGGCGGAATATGCACTACAATATCCTAACTTTGAAAATTCGGTGAAATTTTTCTGAATGCCCAAAAATCGTGAAATTTATGTGGTAGGCAGATTTGGTTGTGCTAAGTATGTGAGTTTTTGATTCGAACAAATCGGAGTTAAAACAAAAAGTTATGGCCCGTTTACTGGGCGCTATCGAAATTAGGTCAGTGGGTATAGTCGGTAAATTTTGGGGTCTTTTTAACCTAGCTACTGTGTGAATTTGGGTGAACACTAAACATGGAAGTTGTGGTAGACAAGATTACCTTTCTGTATTGGACTAGAAGTTGATTTTTGGAGGGCGGGTGTGAAAGTTATAAGGTCAGGAATTCAAGTTAGAAAATCTAACAGCTACTACCAGGCTGGGTGTTGGGCTGCTTTGTCCCCAGATTTGAAGAATTCTCTAGGGTACGTTCGGTTGCTAAAAATTGTAAAACTTTTTGGGTAGAAGCCCCTGAATGTGCTGAACAACCTCGTATTCGAATCAGGCTGACTGGAGTTGTGTGGCCCGAGTTAAAATTTAGTTACCCGGGACTATCCAGACTAAAATAGGCACTGATATCGCTAAAAGAAGCAAGAAACCAATCTAGTTAGGGATAGAACTGGAAAAAACTCTAAACATGAAAAAGGTAGAGGACGGCCCACAGTTTCTGGATTGGGTTAGAACGTTTGAATTGGACATCGGGATCAAAAGTTACGGCCTCTGAAAAAGGGGCCCAGACTCTGGCCGAATCTGGACCCTAACTTAGATTTGAGTTGGGAGCCCTGAAAACCTGGGAAAAGTTTATAAAAATTTGTGGGAGGGCCAAGGGTGTACCTTGTTGAATTTAGACTGATTGTGGGCTATGTGTGGGCCCAGTTGCAGAGTAGTAAGCTCAGTTAAATAACCGAGCCCTTAATTTGTACGGTATTCATGCAACAATCATGCCCCAAACCTTCCCCACGCTGTGAAACCGCGTGTGTTTTGAACATGGTAAGAACTGCTCTATTTATTGTTTTTAAGGAACAATGATATGTGAATCTGAATGTGTCTACATGTTGGGAACTGTATGACATGGTATGATATGAATTCGAGACTTATTATGTTAGTGGAAATTCCTAAATTACTACTGTGTTATTATTATTGGGCGAAGTGACTGAGTTTGAGTGAACTTATTATGTTAAATTGATCGCCGGTAAAGTGAAATGAAATCATTAATTGAAAAGGCTGAATATGGTGAGTTTTAAATCAGACTGTGTTGATTAAAAGTCACTAGCCTTCTCCAAGAAACTAGTGTATGCATGTGAGTGGCTACATGCTCTGCTGAGGCATGGGCCAGGATTAATGGTAACCATCCTTATTGATGGTAGGCCAGGAAATGGGTAAGCGGTAACTGCCTGAGTATTGGTAGGTCAGGAAAGAGTTAAGCAGCTGTGCTAAATGGGAGCGCAAGCCATGAGACCCACTAGGGTCGCTCATCTAAGATCAAACTGCTGAATCCTGAATTATAATTATATTCCTGAACTAGTAACCAGAAGAGACTGTAATAATGAGATGTGTGCCTTGGAAGTCTTGCTGCTTTCGCCGCCCCTTAAAATGTTTTCAAAATGAATTTGTGTGCATAGTTGACTGTTAGGGATGATTGTTTACAGAGTTTATTTCACTTCTATAAAATGTTCTGTTTTCAGGTGATCTGGTCATGCTCGGGGCTGGGGACATGAAAGTAGGGCAAGGCGCGAACGCAGAAAATTTATGATTGGACATTGTTATCGATAAACAGTAGTTTTGATTATTTGGTATCACTGAAATTCTGAAAGATGTAAAATTTTAATTATTTATAAGGACTTCTAGTGTTAATTATTCGTTTGGTATCCAGCCTGGTATTTCCAAGAAGGGAATACGGCAGTAACTCCCCGTTAGAAATTTCCGCTGCCATTTAGGTTAAATTAGTTGTAAATAAAGAATTAGAAAGCTGGGGGTGTTACAGGCATATTGTATCTACACCTTCTCAATGCCGGCCCCTTAGGTAGGCACAATTCATATGCTGTAGAGGGGAACAAATTACAGTAAAAGAGGAACAAAAAGAAAAGAGGAAAGAAGGATCATAAGAAACGATGCCCAATAACGATGAAATTACTGGCACCCGTTTGATTCAAATACGTGAACACTGCTTGTTCTACCGCTTGTAGCCATTGTTTGCACCATAACTACACTATGGGCCTATTCTTTTTTGCGATAAGATATAACTGTAAAATGTAAGAAGCTGTAAGGAGTTGAAACGAATTGTAAGAAGATATAAGGAACTATAAGAGGATGTAAGAAGCAATAAGTAAATGTAATGAGCTGTAAAGATTGAAGTAGAGCTGTCCATTGGTCCAAACTGAGATCAGACCGGACCAGATCGGGTTGGACTGAGGACCGAATAAGAGAGGAGCTACGGACCGTGGACCGGAGCAAATAAATCAAGGATCGGATCGGGACCGGACCGGAAAAAATGAGCTGGACTGAATTGTCATGCTAACAAATTTTACGATATAAACATCTTATATTTGTTTCAATATGAACCATTTCAACATATTTCCACCATGAAAAATAAATCAATATTCTTGAACATTTGAAAAATTATAAGTTGCAAAAGAAAATTGAAATTCAACAAATAAAAAGCTGGTTTTCAAATTTTTTTTTATTCGCTCCTCGGTCCGGACCGACGGACTGATGGACCGAACCGGACCGAAGATCGTATAAAAAAAAATTATGGACCGTGGACTGGACCGAATTCTTTTAGCTTCAATCCGGCCCAGTTTAGATAGATGTAAGGAGTTGCTGAATTGTTGAAGAGTTATATAAGATAATTTTTAGACATGTATGCATATTATTGGTGTTTAATGTGTGATTTGTGAAATAACGTGTAATATATTAGTCATATTTACAAAATAAATTTGATACAATTAATAAACAAATTATTTCTTAATGTTATTGAAACAAAATTTGTTTCTTTCACAATGAATATTTTGGATGAGAGACAATAATATTAAAATAGTATACTTATTGAAAATAAACCTTTAACCAAGTAAATTAAACAACAATAAAATATATTAAACCCCACAAAGTTTTTCAATCCAAATTTCCTACACTTGAGGTTATTTCTTATATTTATATTGGTTTGATCTTCCAATAAGCAAAATATACCCAAAAAAAAAATTCCTCGCAAAATTGAATACAACTCTTAAAATGAAATCCTATTTTTAGTAAACAATTTTAAATGTAAATGTCTGATCAATATATTATTGTCAAAGAATTTTATTAAAAAACACTTAAAACATTCATAAATAATGCATGAAATAGGAAAATTGTACTGTCATATTAAACAACCAAAAACTAAAAATTACCTTCCAAAAAAAAAGCAAAAGATGGAAAATTAAACTGGATAACATGCACCAAAATTGCTTGGCAAAAAAAGAAGGTTCACAAAAATTGGGTTATTGGGTAATTAAAAATTCGAATCGAAATTATTGGGTACCCAACAATTTTCAGTTCAGATAGGGTTCATCATCTGTCCGACCTAAAGTTTTGGATACCCGAACCGAAATCTCTCTGTATAATAAATGAAATAACTTATTTCATAGATCATACATTAAAAAGCAACAATGTTATCTATAGATCTAAAAATTAATATGCATGCAACTTTCAATAATTTTACAACTACTTACATCTTGATTTACAACTTGTTATATCTTCTTACCAAATTGTTTAGATTGAGATCGAGAGGGAGAAGGGAGAGGAAGAGAGGGGAAGGCAATGGAGGGGAAGGGAAGGAAAAGAAGGTAATTTGTACTCACCTTGTTTGGATATATTGTAAGAGGCGATGGACGGAAAGGGGGGAGAATAGTTAAAATCTTTCATTCCCCTCCTTTTCCTCTCATTTTGGACGGGAAGGGGGGAGAATAGTTAAAATCTTTCATTCCCCTCCTTTTCCTCTCATTTTGAGGGTGAATAAAAATGAGGGGAGTGGAGGCATGAGAATGAGGGTGAACTGTTCCCCTCGGTTCTCATTCCTTCTTCGTCATGTAATATTCTCAAACAAGGAAAATAAATGTTCATTAACCTTCACCACTCCCATCCCCTCCCCTTCTCTCCTCTCAATCCAAACAGACTGTACATCTTATTATAACTCCTTGTAATTCTTACATCTCCTTCTAAATCCTTACATCTTCTCACAGCTCCTTGTATTTTCTTATAGCTTATATCTATATGTTATTGTAAATAGGAATATGCCCTAAATATCATTAAGCACCATTTGTTAAAAGGAGGGATGATCGGCATCTCACATAAGGAGGGCTATTTAGGGCTTCCATGAAAGCATTCCCTACCCGCACCTGCATTGCCCCTCATCTTTTGGTGGCCTTTTCCTTGCATAAGTTCCAACTATGTGTTTTGTTTTTATTGTCTTGAGAAAAAGGGTTATCTTCATACTCGATTATTTCTTATGAGCCATTCTCTTCTATTGTAAATAAGGATTTTTCAACTTTTCACCTTTCCACTCATTCCAAAAAAATTTCAATCTTTTTCATTCTTTTCTGATCTTTCCCAATCGTTTTGTTATCTTCTATTCATTCCCACTCCTTGAAAAAGGGAATTTCAACCCTTGCACTCCTTGTTTATTCCACTGGCTCTAAAAAATCTCATTTGGTTTTCATACCTCCCCATTGTTCTTGCAAGAAGAATTAGGACTAACCTGAATGCGGAAATATACTACCGGTAATAATCCACGATAATAAAGAAAACAAATCCACGCCATTAAGAATATGAAGCGGCTACTAGAGTCGCTTTTAGGGTTTCACATCCTAACCCTGAGAATCCAATTGATGGTGATTCAGCAGTGAGAGAGAATATAAGAGAGTATGAGAGATTTTTGTTGTCTGTCTCTTGGCTATCCCCTAAACTCCCCTTATATAGTTTTGGGAAATAGCCAGGATTGTTGCCCTAGGCAACATACGTGGCCGTCGGGCCTAATTCTATTAGGCCCGGCCTACAGCTCCCACTCGGCCACGTAGGCTGCAAAAATAAATGCTCTCCACATATCGTTACTCTTTTATGCTTCATACTAGGAATAGGATGTGCGACCATAAATAACCAGTAGTGTTATATTAAGTTACCATCCAACTAACATAACACTTTCATGAAACTACGATACCCCAAAACCATCCCAAAAAATCACCAGTGGCATATCTAATCCCTTATACCTGATATATCATATGATTATATTCTCAACATAACCGCCCGGGCTGATATGGTGATTGTGGATCGGTTTTTCCTTAAATACTTATGAAATTTCGTCCTAGCTTAACTGCTTTCCTAACGTGTTCTCACTGAACCGTATGCATCGTGGTTCTTAAGAATCACATTAAAGTAGCAACATCAAACTTGGACTTAATATCATAGTTTTAAGTCAAAGGGTCATCGTCCATAGGGTCACACAGTGACAAGTGATAGGGAAATCAATTGTGACTCCATGCATGGGTCGTCTTATAAGCACACACAGTATGAGATGTGTGTCATAACATAGCTCCCACTCAAATGGGTACATCACTCTTTATGCCATGCGAATCGCCAGTCTAGATTTTCATCCCAAAAAAATTTAACCTGAGCCACTAGATCAACATACTGCATGTCAATCTTGGCACTCAAGATTCGACTTTTAAGGCTTCAATATGAAAACTTATTTTATATTCGACTCCCTCGAGTCTCATCTTAGTTTTACTAAGGCAACTATATTCATTTCACTTATACACTTCCAGTGTGAGTAATCAATATTGCACACCTAGTGCCAAAATGATTCAGTCTCATCCTGCCCGCTAGTTAAGCGTCAGGGTGATTGCTTGTGTGATTAGGCCAATTAGAAGCCTGTGACATTTCAATATGCCTTACGTACAACAATGAGCATCTTGCCCATAAAAGAAACATGTCCATCACGTAACAGAACATGTCTAGATACCAAATCTTATGAATTCCAAGACTCAACCAATGAGTTTTGAATGTATCATTAGGAATGGGCTTAGTTAAGGGAACATAATCACCTTGTTAGTCTATATATATATACCCAATGGTAATGTTTTTTGTCTCTATGGTACAAGATACACAATCTACCTCCATAGCTGACATTGTTGTGCAGTGTTGCTGCTTGCTGCACCATGACATGGCTCTCCCAGGCAGGGTAAAGGCATGTCCTGAGGTTGACTTAGACTCATCCGAGTCACCCCAATCAATATTTGAGCATCCTCTCAACTTGAGGCCTACTCCTTGATAGCAAAAGACTGAGTTATCAATACCACGAAAGTAGTACTTGATTCTCCTGATGACTTATCAATCAGGAAGTCTTGGGTTACTTTGATAACGACTTATCAAACTAACCGCAAAGCAATGTCAAGTCATGTACATAACATGCCTTACATTAAACTTACTATGACGCTAGGATTAGGGACACTATTCATCATCTTTATTTTGTCATCTATTTTAGAACATTGAGCAAGACTCAAGGTTGGATCCTTCTCAACTGGAGTATGTACGGGCTAGGAATTATAAAGCCAAAATCGTTCCAAGATACTTTGATGCATGCTTCTTGGGACGGCTTTGGATTATTTCCACTCCTAGGACATACCTAGTTTCACCCATGTCCTTCGTCTCAAAGACATGGAATGACTACTTTTTAGTAGCTTTAATCATCTCCAAATTGTTCCTAGTCAGCAGTATGTCATCAACGTGAGGAACGTAATCCCCATGTTGATCTTTCGACATATACAATGGTCTTCTGAAACCATTTAAGCCAAAATGGATTTATGAAATCTAGAGTACCAAGAAATGGAAGATTGCTTAAGATGACATATGGACCTTTTAAGACGACACACATTGTCCTCTTATCCCTTTGATACAAAATCAATGGGTTAGTCCATATAAATCTCTTTCTCAAGATCACCATTGAGAAAAATAATCTTTACTCCATTTCGAACAACTCAAAGTCCGAATGGGAAACCAGGGTTAGTAGTATCCAGGCCTGAACTTATCAATTGAACTATCCATCCGATGTTTTATCTTGAAGACTTACATCGGAGTGGAGTTTCAACAAGTTCTCAAACCTTGTCAATGAGTCCATCTCATCCCTTATGACATCCAATCACTTTTTGTGATTTAGTGAGCCAACTGCCTCTTGATAAGAGATAGATCCCTAATCTCTCGATGAAGTGCGTAAGAATATTTCTTTTTCGATTTGAAAAAATCGTCGAGGAATTCTTCCACGCTTAGTCTTTGGGATCCTGGGACCTTCATTATTTGTCTGCCTAGGTGAGAAATTCCTCCCCCTTTCTCTAAGGGGTGTGGGACCAGGAGTTTCTTCCCCTTTCTCTAAAAGGTATGGAACCCTGATTATGAAGAGAAGATTACTCCCACTATCTATTGGAGATGGGATCCTGAATATGAAGACTAACTGCATGTTCAGGAATAACTCTCCTTAACAATTGGAGATTGAGGACGAATCTCATTCTCCTTGACAGACAAACCTTCACCATTCTTACCAAGTAAGGAATGTGTACCATCCTCGGTGACTTAGTGAGAATTCAAATCCTCCCCCTCACCGAGAGGTGGTTGAAGATGTTGTTGTAACGTATACAAATTGAGGCCCTTTTAAATTTCACCAAATGCTAGGGAACTCATCCTCAAGAAAATCGACACTGCGGGATTTTATTTCACGAAGAAGATATTCATGATCTCGATTGGTTCGAAGAGTTTTAATATTTCATCCCAATTGAGTTCTACTACCGTTATAAAGTATATGAACACATCAAGTACTTAACGGTGAGATAGTAGGTACATATACTTATATCATGAATATATGTAGCTCCATGACATGCTTTCATATTCATGGACCCGTAGATGTCTAAAGTGAATGAACGCTAAGGGATTTTGATGGACTCGAAATCTTACAAAAGGATTTCCTATTGCTTTACTAGATAGGCATAACTCACATTTTGCACCTTAAGCCTAGTGAGTTGGTCTTAAAAGGCCATCTTTAGCTAGTCTATTAACTCTATCTTGACCCTCATGGTCAAGTCGAGCATGCCTAAAACAGATTCGAAAATGGGACAAGGATGGAAGATGTTCTATTTCGTCCATTGAAAGCACTTTTCAACGTGGCATGGCCAAACAGATCACCATGCCATATGATGTCTAAGAAAACTAATCTTAGGAACAGAAAAGACAAGGAAACATCGCACCTCAGGTGCATAGAGAGCATCGAGAAGAGACAACGTAGTCCCTTCAAGGAGCCTCGAATGATTTGTCCTTAATTCAAGAACATCTTTTCCATTGTCGTTACCTAAAACGACAATTTGTGAATCCACCATGTAGTGGTGAAAGTTCACAAAAAATCAACTCACTCTCGAACTATGTGCTTGGTTCCTCCCGTATCTGCAATCCACTAAGGATCACAGTTTGCAACAAATGCTTGGGAGCACACATATTATCCAGGCTGTGAAAGAAGGTAACTCAATCGGCTCAGGATGATCCCAAGTATAAGATCCCTAATTTCCACAGTCATAGCACTCACACGTGCTATATGCCCCTCTTTATTTCCCTTAGTCTTTTGTCCTTTTGCAATACCAATCTTAGGTCTAGAACTTTATGAGGAAATAGATCGGACAAACCTGATGCTAAGCTAATCCCACGCATACTTAACAGTGGGGTAACTTTTAATTCCTCACTAGACTGTCATTCATGCGATACTACAAAGTATAGCATGTTGATCAATCCATTCTCGAACCACTTTTGGTATGCTTTTAAGGTTTCTGGATACTGTTCACTAGCAGTATGATCTTTACCATCCTATGAGACCTAGAACCTAATGAGTGTCCTAACATTTCATGTTCATTCAGAAGAAACTGAATCTTCTGACATTATGTATCATAGTCAGCGCTATCAAGCTCTTTTATCGGTAAACAAATTATCAACCTTATTTTAATTGTCATATCTAAAGGTATATGTTCTGTATAGTTAACATTAGGCATATTTTCAGATAAATAAATTATCAAAAACTCCATTTTTCATGTCGTATGATCGAAAATTTCGATAAGCTCATAATCATCTCATACAAGCATGAATTAGGAGTTTTTATAACTTATTTATCACAATTTTCCATAAAACAAAATTTATGGAGATCATTATGGTTAAACAAATTAATATTTCAGATATATCACAAAGATATCCTACTTCATGTAAACCAAATTTACATGAAGTTATCTCACTATTTATAACTACTAATATGTCATTTAGAACTCTATCAATGACATACCAAACATAAAATTTAAATTATTATATAAAACATATTTATATAATAAAATGAATCTATATTGCGAAACATATTTGAAAAATAACATGTTACAAATGAATTTCATAAAATGCCCAAATAGCATTATATAAAACACATTTATATAATTATATATAACATGAAACTTATTCAAATGTTATTCACAATTTATAAAACACATTTATAATGTTACGAATTTGAATTTCGTGAAACCAATTCATAAAATACCGCTAAATTACATAATTAGCAGGTAATATGAAACGAATCTACATTCATTAATTTGGGCAAGGAGCAAGTCCTAAATCAATTAGCAAATTTACTACAACTCATGTAGTTCGCATATATAATACGCATTTATATAATACTACTAAATGGTGATTGGTATGAAACATATTCATGTAATCGAATGTAACACATTTTGTAACATGAAATATATCCAAATATTAATCGCAATTAATTATATATAGAACAGATCCATATAACATTAAAGTTTGGATGAAACGAATTCATAGTAAAGCTCGCAAATTATATAAAACGTATTCATATAATATTGCAAATTTGAATTTCATGAAACAGATTCATAAAATAATCAAATATCCTATATATTCAAATAATAGCATGAAACTTGTTCATGTAAAGCTTAATGAATCATTTTTGTTAACTACAATGATGATAGAACAATTAACTGATTTATAATTGCTCATGTTTCTGCATAAAATTATTAAATCATGAAACATATTCATGTGATGGGATATTGTATAAAACATATTTATTAATATAACCTATGAAACATATTCATTTACCGATCAAGGGGATCCTCATATCACATAGATATTTATCGAGTTCGAGTAAAACAAATTTACGTCATACATACTAATCATATATATGAAATGAATTCATATAACTTCAACCCAATTGATCGATAACAAGTTACTCAGCAAGAAAATTTGAAGTCGACACATATATAAAACGAATTTATATACAACATTAAACATATTAATGTTTTTATAACAAAATCATCCATTTTGAATCTCAATGCAACGAATGAATTAATTATATGAAACTTTATCAACTTGAACGTTATAATAATTCAATTATAAATCATGCTATAACTAATAACCTCAATAATTGAGTTAAAACCCAAAAGCAACAGTTACCGAAAAATAATTCGGCCCAAAACAGAATAGGAGACCGGAGGGGATGGACCGCTCCAAAAAAAAAAAAGACTGGCCGAAAGCAATTTTCGACCCATTACTGATTATTAGCTCGAAAGAAAAAAAAATTGCCCATAAAGGAAAGTTGGGTGGGGGCCGGTATATATGAGTTCAACCCTCACTCTAATCCCTAACCCTCATCTGACTTGGTTGTTCGAGAACTCTCTCTCCTCTCTCTGCGTCTCGACCCTTCTTGTCTCTCTCCTGCCTGAGTCTCTCTACCTCTCTTCTCTCGCTGTTCTTGGGCGCTTCAGGTGCCATGGTTGTGGAGCATCGAGCTCCACCTGTCCTAGGCCGCTTCCTGGTGGTGTTCTTCTCGTGACCACCATGCCCAAGAATGGAACCCATATGATCCAAAAACCGACCCTCCACCACCGCCCTCTGAAACCATCCACGCCCCTTGATCCACACTTTTCCGATGTGAATTGATACTCCCACTGTGTAGATCGGCCGAAACAGAGTCTGGTGAGGCGTCCCACGCGACCGACGCGCCACTGAGGCGGCGACGCGTGGACGCACGTGCCTCCTAGGATGGCGTTTTCGCGATTTTTTCTTTGGTGGTTGTGTAGATCGACGTATGTGGGGGCTGATGAAGGAATAAGGGGACCAAAAAAGATCCTCGTCGGCAGCGCGTGACTACACGCGCCAACCTTCCTTCCGGTTTCTGATGGGTATGGCGCTTCCCTTCCCCTTTTTTTTTGTTTGGTCGGGATCGAGAGCGTCCACCGCCACCGCAGCCACAGAGCCGCCGGCGGTGGAGACAGACTGGGCGGCGGACCTCTGAGGTGTACGCCGCCGTCTTTTTAGTGTTAGGGTTTTGGGTAGAGGGGCTTATTTTAGGGTTAGGGCTACGAGTCCCTTCCCTCCCAGATCCGCCCCCCTTTTCGTTGTTTTTTTAAATTATTATTATAAGTGATTAAGGAGACGGATTACGTCTACAGATTTTGTAATTTGCACATAGCATGGATCATGGTAGCAGAATACCTTAGCATCGATTAATCAAATCTGGTGTTCCAAAAACAAATAGAAACATGCATGTATCTCACGGCTGAACTAATCAGGGAAAAGGAACAGTCTTTGGCCTGAATTAATCATGGACATGCTTTGGCAGAATCACTATGATCTGTATGTAATTTGTACGTATATTAATAAGAACTGATCTGAGTATATTAGCATGAATCTATCTGGACAGATTGATAATAACATGAGCATGTTCATGATTAGCAGACCCTAATATGTTCATGATAGTAAATTTGCAGTTTCTAATATGTTCTGGGCATCATAATAACATGAGCATGCTTCTGATTTTAGCAGTTTGCATCATCACGAAAATTAAGCAAATTAAACGAATAAAAAATAGCGTGCTTTTAACGAATCAGTTTCGGCAGATTTATTAATCTTTCAATCGGGACTAATTCGAACAGTTTAGGCTCTGATACCACTGTAGGAAGAATTAGGACTAACCTGAATGCGGAAATATACTGCCGATAATAGTCCACGATAATAAAGAAAACCAATCCGCGCCATTAAGAATATGAAGCGGCTACTAGAGTCACTTTTAGGGTTTCACGTCCTAAACCCGAGAATCCAATTGATGGTGATTCAGCAGTGAGAGAGAATATAGGAGAGTATGAGAGATTTCTGTTGTCTGTCTCTTGGCTATCCCCTAAACTCTCCTTATATAGTTTTGGAGAATAGTCAGGATTGTTGCCCTAGGCAACATACGTGGCCGTCGGGCCTAATTCTATTAGGCCCAGCCTACAGTTCTCAATTTTTCACTATTTTTAATTTTATTTCCTAACAAAAAGAATGTGCCTTATAACATACAAGAGAAAGAATTAAGTGGGAGCTCAGGATGTTTCTCTAGCTTGCATAAGATGTTTTAGCATTTGTGTAACTTCATTACAGTCCTCATATAATTTCCACATGTTTCTACGTACACTGCTTCATTTCACACAATTTGAAATGACTTAGATTAAGGGTCAAGCGTAGGTTGGTGTCGTTACATGCCTTGGGTTTAGATGGATATAACTATAAAACTTTAAGGTATAGGACAACTTTAGGTCTCTTGATTACTTTACAACAAATTCTACAAAATGGTAGCATAAATTGTTGAAGTATAAATGGATTTCTTTGCTACGACATTTCATGATGTAACGTTGTTTTCTTGTATCTCAGGAGTTCTTTTCAGGAGAGATCAATATAAGTTAGTTTAAGTATCTTGGCACTAGTTCCTTATAAGTAAGGTCTCAAATTCGAATTTTATTAATGGAAAAAATATATTAACATATCTTATAAGTCAATGGTAGTTCGACTCCAATGAAATGAAGGATCAATGACTATACACGCACATACACACGCGCGCACACACACACACAAAAATTGATCTTAAATTAATGGCTAAGATTATCATGGGGTGTGAACTCATTAGTTTGTGTGAACGTTTGTTGTCAACCGTTAGATCTTAAATTAATGGCTAAGATTAACATGGGGTAATTACCCCTCATCCGGGGGGCGTACGAGGGGGTTCTTAGACTCTTGTCATTCTAGCGTTTCTCCTTGGTTTGAAAACATTCCTCTCTCTCTTTCTCTTTATCTCTCTAGGAACCAACATAAAATTTGGCCTAGTTTTGGAAAATTTCGTTTCCTATCCTGGAACGATGACTTCTTTGTCCCATCACACACACAATCTCTCCCTCTCCCTCCCTCTCTCTCTCTCTCCTGGTGTATGTGTGTGTGCTAAAAGCCAAAGTTGGTTGTAGTGGTAGCCATTGGTCTTCCGTCCGCTACACACAGAGGCTTCTCCAGCGAAACTTGTAGGGGGCGTGACCAAGAATCTCTAGCAACTGTGTTAATTGTCTGATTCCAATTAATTCGATGGTGAGGTCAGTGTTCCCTCAATTAAGTGTAGGGTTTGAATTAGATCTAGGCCATTCTACTTCTCATAATTGCACCCTCAACTTGTTGAAATATGGTGTTCTTGCTATAGGGGTCTGATGTTGCCTTCTTTACTATTTTGATCATCTTTTCTTGTGTTGAAGTGATGGTTGGATTGTCTAGCACTGCTACAAGGAAGATTGTCTTGTCTCATTGACTGCTTCAATTGATAATGATCTACTCTTTTCTACAATGGTGTTGTAGTTTGCAATGACGGTTGCTTCTATAGTTGGCTTTAAAGCATGTCAAATCTACCTCATCAGTAAGATAATGATTTCCAAAAGCCCGATTGAGCTGATTGTGTTCTTCATAATCATACCCCTGTTGAGTTTGTCGGGTTCTATAAGATCAGAAATCAAGAATATTAATTTGGAAAGAATGTGTTCTAAATCAAACTGCAATTGAGATAATTATGAGCTTGATGATGGATGACTTTATTTGTTGCACAGTTGCACTTGTTTTACAGCCCATCTGGCTCTTTTGGCTCGCTTGAGTTGTTGAATGAAAGATGTTACATTTTACATTATTAAGGCCTTGATGTCATCATATGAGAGGCATCAAGGCCTCTAGTATGATCCCGCCAAGACTGTTTGTCCATTTCTATGCCGAAGCTAAATGTGATGGACTTTGTTTCAGTGACATTGCTTTGTATCTCAAAATTGCATGTGGAAAGCCTATTAGCTCAAGCGACAGAGCATTTGTGTATTTACACAAAGGATGTGGGTTCGAATCCCACATAGGCTATGAATAATCTTTTTTATGCCATTGTCTCCTACCCGTCATGTTGTCACAAGCTTTGATATGAATCACTTGCATTACGCACTTATTTCTGCCGCTAGGTTGCTAGCTTTGGTACTTAAAACCCCTCTCATATGTGTTTTCGAATGCAACATGTGGAAGTTGCAATAACTTCTTTTGTCAAATATTTTAGCTTAAAACAAACATTTCCCTTGATCCTACTATAAATACCTTTACAAGCTTGCAAGTTGAAATACCCAGAAAAGCCCTGAAATCAAAAGTATTAGTGACAATAGCTGCATTTGAATTAAAATCCATACAATTTAGTACATGTACTAAGGCTTATAATATTGTTCAAGACGCCAGGAACTAATATATTCACCAACAGCTTATGTAGGATTCAAACCAACATCACCGTGCATCATCACACGTTGCTCTACCCTTGAGCTAATAGGCTAATTACAAATGTAATCAATAAATGTTCAAAGCTAACTCCTATTCCCCCCATAATAGCAACTTAATTTAAAGCTCTACAGATGCACAAGCAGACTACACAAGTAGCCCGCAAAAGACATCATATTCTTCCACAAAGTTCGTACATTACACAAACTCATTTTAGAGTGGACTCCAAAGTTTGCATCACAACACTTAGACCACCCACTCAATTCAAACTTCCCCAATACAACTCAATTAAATTTACTAATAGGATCTATTTGGCAAAATTTGGTCAGCAATCGCAACCCCAAGGAAACAGGGGGGAAATTGAAACTAAGTTAGATTTTGTGCAACCTGATTAGACACTTTTGTTTCTAACCATATCTATCAAGATAGAAACCAACATCAACCCTGAATTAGCATCACCAACAAGACCACGAGTAAGATTCAAAGACAAAAGTAGTTTATCTAAGATTCTGTAATTTAATTGAAAGCTCGAAGCCTTAGTTTTAATAAAAAAACAGAAGCTAGCAATTACCAATCAACATTCAAGTTCCACCAAAATTCCCGAACTCTAGATTTTCATGACCATTACAATAGCCTTTCTTGGCAAATTGGTTGAATAAACCAACATTAGCCTAAATTCGCAACACCAAGCCCAGACAGTGAAAGGAAGAATTTTTCATAGATAAAAAAAAGCCATAGTTATGATTTTTCTCGCGTGGGGAGGAAAGCAGACCTGGTGTCGGTGTGGGCACTTTCCGAATCATAAACTCTGCAGGACAAGCGACAACCATGGAGAGTAGAAATTGAGGACGAATGACAAGAGAGAGAGGGTAGGGCAAGGCATTTCCTTCGTCTTTGCAAGCATCTTAATTTGGTTGGATGGCGCTCATTCAGATCGGCTGCTCTCTGGGCCGGTGCTCCATCTGGACGTCGGAGAGATGAGAGGAACAAATTTGAGAGGGCGAGAAAATCATCAATTGAGAGGCAGAGAAATGAGGGAGTGAAACTCACAGAAATGTCGATCTACCAAGAAGACAATAGACCCCTCACGATTTTTCTGTTCTTGGTATGTCTTTAATCTGAGTTGTCCATTTAAATCCAATGGTTGAGATTAAAAGTTTACCCCAAAAAAAAAAAAAACTGAGTTCACACTTAAAGAAGGGTTCAAACCCTTCCCTACACACACACACATATATATATATATATAATATATATATATAGATATATATATTATATATATATATATATATATATATATATATATATATATATATATATATATATATATATATCTATATATATATATATTATATATATATATATATATATATATATATATATAATATATATATATTATATATATGATATATATATATATATATATATTATATATATATATATATATATATATATATATATATATATCAAAGACACCATCGATTTCCTAGCTTAAACCAGCATCTTGTAAATTTTTTTCACCAACTGCACTATGTTTTTTTCGGCCTCCATGCCACTGTGTAGTCATTCATTTTTTTTTATTTTTTTTTAAGTACTGGGGGTCACAAAGGAGTTTTAGGTATTTTCAGATAGGAGAGAAGGTAGCTATAAGGATGAAGGGAAAAAGGCAAGGACAGTGGGTGCAATGGTAGATTTCCATAACTGGTACAGAAGTGTAGGGGAAAGAGATTGTCACAGAAAATTTTCTTGTAAGTTCCAAACTTCCAATGCACGGATGGAATACAATGAGAAAAAAACAGAGATGTACGCGTAGAGACCAAGCCGTTGCAACAACCGACGACGAAGAGGTCATCACTGGGACCTTGGCAGCTGTCATGGGGGAGGCGGAGACCAAAGGCAGGAAATTCTAGCAAGTTTAAAGGGAAGTAGTGGAGACCACATACTTTCCCAGCGAGAATGAGGATGCTATTAGAGCTGGCAAAGCTGACCTGAGATTCGAAATCCAAATTAAACGACTCGGATTCATATCCGAATCGACACTTGAAATGGGACGAACCGATTTGGACCTAAACACCCGAAGCAAACCAGTTCATAACCGAAGAAACCCGAATTGTAGCATGAAATGAAATGACTCACACTCGAAATTACCAGCCCAATTCAAATCCGATCCGTAGTGACCTAACCCGAAATGAACCGAAAATGGACAACCCGAACCCGAACTCGAACCGCACCGTACCCAATTTAAAACCGATCTGGTTCTTACCCAACTCAATTTTACCCGGATAAATAGTAAACTTTTTGGGGGAATCATAGTCCTTTCTCTTTTGGAGGAAATTTTGAATTTTTCAAACTCAATTAGTGGAGTTTAGATGGGAAAAGAAAAACAATTTCAGAGGAAATTTTTACAAATGAAATCAATTAAAACCCTAAGGGGAAAAAATAAATTACTTGATAGTTTTAAATTTTTAATTTGATAGATATGTAGTAAAAATACAAGAGAAAAAATATTTGGTTTCAATAGGAATTAAGAAAAGATAAGTATAATTAACAATTTATTAAACTTATTCGGATCTACCAATTCTATTTTACTATTTGATTCAGTTAATGGCTTAATGCAATGCACGCTATAATTATAAACTTATAATATCATTCCGTAACTACAGTCCAAAATTCCGCATTACTAATCTACGATTCTAAATCTTCTTCAAAACATGTTTAATCCTAAAAAATCATATTCAAGAATGTATGGTTGCATGTAATCTCATAGTAATGTGACTCATTTAAGTTTTGGACAATTAAATTCCAAGTGTCGAGTTTCGATAACGAACATTCAGAATCACATAAATGTAATGCCAATTGACACATGCTTGTATATTGAGATTGTTTTTTAGTTTTGACTCATTGAGGAAATGTATATCAAATTGTTAATCTTACAAAGAAAAATCTTTGAATTTTGATGTATGATCACTTAACGGGCTGTCAAAGAACATTGATTGGATTACTGAAAATGCCGACTTGAACCAGCCTATTTCTATTTACCAACTCCAAATATAATAAACGTGAAGTTATAAACCAACACTGGCGTCTAAATAAAAATTTCATTATTTTCTTTTTTTTTTTCATTTTTCAAGGCATATTTTGATATTGGGTTCACAAATGAGACAATTGACAACTAATTTAATTTAGGTTGGTCCACTTATTTTGTTATCACATGAACTCAATTGAGATGCATGAAACTTAGCTTCACGACGCATAATTCTTTGGATAACTACACAACGCATTTGATATAGGGTTAGGGATGGGTTATATATTTGTATTTGTAATTTACTAACTTTATTAGTAAATTTAGAACTAAACCCATATAATTTTCCATTAATTATATAGATATATATATATATATACACATATCCATACATACATACATACATACATATATATATATATATATATATATATATATATATATATATATATATATATATATATATAATATATATATATATATATATGTGTGTGTGTGTGTATGTATGTATGTATGGATATGTGTGTTATATATATATAATATATATATATATATATATATATATATATATATATATATATATATATATATATATATATATATATATATATATATATATATATATATGTATGTATGTAAAATGTATAATTAATTAATTATTAATGTATGAATTAAAAGAGGAATATAGAATGAATGGATTTGTCTAATTAAACGATTTTTATCTTTTAAATACAATTTAAGAGTAAAGAAGTAAAGATGGCTACATTGAAAACAAACAATGATTCCCGACTTGATTTATACCCAATTCGATTTACACCTAATCTGATATTGACCCAAATATTGAATTGAATCCCACCCGATCCAAATTATACTTGACTCATATCCGATCCGAATCGGGCTACTATAGACAACCTGAACTTCACCCGAACCAAACCGAACCCCACCTGAATATGGTTGAACTGAAAGTGACCCAAACCCGAACTTCACCCAAACTCAACATGTACTCGATCTGAACATAGTTGACCCGAAAGTGACCCAAATCGAACTAAGACTCGTACCGGACCCGAATGACCCATTTGCCAGGTCTAGATGCGATTGTGGTTAGAGCAATAATGGAGATGATGACGGATGAATTTGATGCTAGAAATTAAGGCTGGAAATTAAGGTTAGCATTATTTAGCTAATCGCCATCAATTATAACTACATAGGGGGTGTTTGGTTGTAAGAGTTTTTTTGGAGAAAAATAACAAATAGCTAAATTAGTGTTTGGTTGGAGAGTTATTTGGACCCAAACATCTCTTTCTCAAAAGCCTATTTTTATTAGCCTTTTGAAAATAGCTGTTTGTAAAAATGACATAACCACCTAAGAGTTTTAAAAAAAATTGAACCATATGTCATTAACCTTTTGTAGTGATATTTGATGTTGTGTATTATTTAAATTTAATTTATCCAAGATTAAATAATTTGAATATATAAATTTCAATTCATAATAATGAAATGTGTAGCAAATAACAAAATAATATTTTAAGACATAATTATCATGTAGATATATATACACAAGTTGAAAAGAAAAAAAAGATGAATAAGAATACAAATTATGTGCAACTAGTAATAAATTCAGGTTTTATCAATAAAGTTGATTTGTATATATGACATCAATTTAATTCTTTTTGGAAAGAAAATAAGATAACTAGTAATTAAAAAATTATTTTAAATTAAAAAGTAATTTAGAGATAGGCGCACAAATGAAATTTTACTGAATATTTTTTTTTAAAAACAGTTAATTTTATCAAACAATTCTTTTGTAAACAACTAATTCAAACAGCTAACGCAAAGAGTTAATTCAAACAGTTAATAGCTAATAGCTAACAACTAATACAAACAACTAACAGCTAACAACTAACAACTGTTTGCCAAACACGGCCATAATTATTTTTGGCAAATTGTTGCGCCCCTACCAATATTTAGTGATTGTAAATCAAGTTGAACATACATGGGTTTTAAACCGCTACTGTGAGGATAGGACCTTCTTTTTTTTTTTCTTTTTTTTTTTTATATTAAGGATGTGAACATATTTAATTATGTTTACAATATACTTGGTGGTTATTATTATTTTTTTAATTTTGTTGTATTAACAATATTTGATTAATGCCAGTAAGCGTATTGCTATGAAACCCAATATGCTTGTCACTTAGACGAGGATTTGGTCTGTGTAAGGCCACTGCAGACATTTTACGGGAATGATAATAGTATAATGTTCATTAAAACATGAGTCTGTCCTTCATCAGCATGTGGCTTGTCATTGCTGTATAATCACTATTATTTGATCTCTAAATTTTGATTCAATTCTATGGCATAACATGAAACTGATATCAGATTTTGATTCATAACAGCCAACAAATGACACAGAAACCAAAAGCCACCAACATTGGAAACCTAAATTGAATTGAACCAAGTTAATGAATTTCCGCCACTTCCGCAATCTTACAACAACCAAGGAACAAGAGGATCAACCTCTAACCATACAGAATATGCCTTTTCTACAACCATTTCAAATGTAAAACCCGCAAAATAGGAGCTAACTACCTCAAACACAACCATATTAAACCAAAAATTGTTCTGTTCACAACCAAAAAATTATTGCTGCATGGTGCTTGTACGTAAGCAGTGTGTGTTAAATACATAAGTTGGTTTGGTAAGCAATTCCTACTCGTGCAGTCAAGCTTTCAACTCAATTCCCCCAGGTCAAAGAAAAAAAGAAAAAAGAAAGAAGTCAAGATTCAGAATTGTGACAACCTTATCCAAAATTAATATTTGTATAGAAGCTACAGAGATTCGTGCCATTTTCTGAAAATTTCAGGTAACATGACTAACCTCTCTCTTCCTCTCTACTCACTACTAGCACTGGAATCTTTTAGAATAATGGAGTCATGCAGAACCCGCTTTGGTAGGCGCGTGAGGATGCGTCTTGGGTAGTTTTGATGTTTGAAATTGCATTTTGTTTTGTGGTTGCCATTTTTTGCTCATGTAATGGAACAATTTCATTGCCTTCGTTCATTTGATCATTCACGACAAAATGCTGCTTGACGAATTCTGTGTAGCTGCCTTAAAGAAACATACTGAACACTGGTAACATGAATCATAAATCCATTGCCATTGGCATGTGTGGTATGCCTGTTTCATATCATATAATCAGCCAAATTGCCTTATTATTTGAATTTGTGATGCATTTTGGGGGATCATTGAAAAAGATAGATTGCAAAATGGGGTTCTTATGTCCTTTATTATTATGGAATAAAAATTACATTTTAAAGTCTCATATTTCTGGCTTGATGGAGTTCACAAAATAGACACTAGAGGCAAGTGTGTTGACACGAGGACATAGAACTTATTAGTTACGTATATTGTTGGCAGTCAATTTGAGTGTCAAGAATTGTTGGTTGTCTTGGATGAGACTAGTTCACCTAAAGAATGGTTGGTTCACTCCAAGTACTTAACAAAACAGTAATTGGTCTCACAAAAACATCATGTGGATCTATCATTCAGGGATCAATATAAAGTGAATAATTAGTTGTTAAAGCAGCTTGCTTGATGCAAATGCGCATTAAGATTGTTTGACTGGGTAAACTATAGATGGCACCTCAAAATAAAACAATTCATGTGATAACAATTTACTTTGCTAAATGAACTGAAAACCAAACTAGCATTGTGAGACAGCGTAGTTTGACGGATATTTTGCACCTAGGTACCCTAAAGTTCTAGGATTTAATATTTCTGCCCTTATTTTTTTTGAAGTTTACTTTCTACTACCTCGAAAGTTTGTTGACTTTAATTTTTGGTATCCTCTATATTTTATGCCCCTAAACTTTTAAAATTTGCATTTAACCCCAATCTTTAAAAATTTACTTTCGAAAATTTTAATTCGATGCTCGTGTAATTTCTCTCACTAGTACTACTCGAGGTCCTCTTTCTACTAGTATCTTTGCCATGATATTGTAATGGAGTAATTTTAACTTGGACACTTCCAACATGGATATTATGTAAGATTAAAAGATAAATTTGCTAAAAACTTCTTATCCCTTAAGATAAAAATAGTTGGGATAGTTACGAAAAGAGGAGGATACCCATTAAGGATATTTTGAAAAATTATCTACAAATTAGATAATACTATAGATCCAAAGTCTAAGATAACAACGATAGAGATAGAAAAATTTGAAAGTCCTACCCCTGTGCAAAATATCAGAGGATTAAATCTAATTAATAGGAGATAACAATTGATCGGTCATGAATATCTAGCTTTGCCAATCTAACAAAAATAATAAGAAAAGTGTGAGCAAAATTGATGAGAATGGTAAAATTATCATCAAACCCCAATTATTAAGAAGTACGAATGCAAGATCAGAATGGGGAGAAGGATCTTCTTCAGCTAAAGAAGAGCTTGAAGAAGATGATACAATTAGCATATCTAGTGAAATGAGTAGAATGAGTTCTGAACCCACGAGACTCAATGTAGACAGAAGTATGAGTCTAGGAAAGAAAGTAGTTGGATACAAAACAAGAACTATTAGTGAGCCAATTTATGAGGATGAACTAGTCAAAAATATGACCATGGAGATACGCTATGAAGTCACGAATATAAATCCTAATAGCATCTATATCCTATTAAATGTATGCTTGGAGGGATATAATAAATATGAGTTATGTGCCTGCATAATAGTGGTTGTCGTGTGTGCTTGGAGAAAGATCATTATTTTAAGAGTTCATGTGGAAAAGAGTTAAAAATTCTTTACAAGTGAGGATAGCTGATAATAGCATTATGAGTCACAATGAAGTTATAGAAGGGTTATCCATAGAATTAGGATGAGCGCAATACATTATACCAGTTTTATGGGCTACTGATCAACTCTTTTATGATATGATTGTTGGAAATAATTTTCAAAGACTATATTCTCCATGCACACAGACCATAAATCAAATAATATTTACAATCAATGGTCACTCAGTTCCTATTGAAAAATTGAGCAAAGCTTACACTCATCAAAAAATTTAATTTACACGTAGCCAGCGTGGTAAGAAGGTAATGTCCGCACAACGTGAGATATCACTGACAATCTCGCTGTTTGAGTTATCTATTAAAGAGCAGATTGTCGAACAATAAGAAAAATTATGCGAAGTACTCTACTCTGGTAATCCACTAAAATTTTGGGATAAAGATAAGACATCTGTAAAAATTACTCTGTTAAATTTCAATATTGTTATTCGAGTCAAACAAACGGTGCATACACACCAGGACATCTAGGAATTTGATAAACAAATTAAAGAATTTGTGAATAGAGGATTAATCAGGAATAATAAGAGTCCTTACACGAAACCCGACTTCATGGTAAGAAATCATGCTGAAGAAAAGAGAGGAAAAATAAGACTGATAATCAATTACAAAAAGTTTAATGACAATACTGTCTTTGATGGTTATTATATTCCTAACAAAACAGTCCTTTTCAATAAGATTCAAGGTGCCTCTGGGTTCTCAAAAATGGACTGCAAAAGCAGTTATTGGCAAGTAAACATGGATGTAGCAAGTATTCCCTTAACTGCATTTAGTGCTCTACAAGGACATTATGAATGAATAGTAATGCCATTTGGTTTTAAAAATGCACCTCAAATATTTCAGAGAAGAATGAATAACATCTTCAAAGACCTTAATCACTATTGTTTAGTTTAGATCATGATATCCTTATCTTTTCTAAAGCCATAGAATAGCGCAAAGATGATGTCTTAGCTGTCACACAAAGTTGCATTAATCATGGTATTATACTTGGAAAGAACAAGTGCATTTATACTCAACAAGAAATTGAGTTCTTAGGCTTAGAGATTAAAGGTGGACAAATCATCTTACAAAAGTATATTCTAGAAGAAATAGAGAATTTTTCTTGAAAACATTGAAGATAAGAAATAGCCAGAAACATTTCTTGGATGCCTTATCTATACTTTAGATTTCATTAAAGATTTAGCTAAACTGAGAAAGCCATTACAACATAAACTCAATGAAGAACTAAGTTGGACATAGACAACTAATGATACAAGGATTGTTCAAAACTTCAAAAAAATGTGTAAAAATCTTCCTGTTCTTAATTTGACTAATGAAGAAGATGATTTAGTACTTGAGACAAATGTCAGTAGTGAGCAGTAAAGTGCAGTACTCAAAATCAAAGAAAGTGAAAAACTCTGCAAATATTACAGTTGGAATTTTAATCCTGTAGAATGCAACTATCCCTTGATGAAAAAAGAAATCCATGCAGTCATAAGGGGAACTAAAAATTCTTGGTCGTTTTAGCCGTAAAACCTTTTCTTATTCGAACTGATTGTAAAAGAATACTTGGTTTTGTAAAAAAGAATTTATCGAATATACAACCACAAGGACGACTCTACATTGGCAATTATGGCTTAACCAGTTTTCCTTCTCTATTGAACATACACAAGGATAAAAGAACTCTCTAGCAGATAGTTTAACACGAGAACTCATCGATGTTGATCATCAGAGTAGAACTCCTGCCAGAAAAGGAGAAAATTCATAATGAAATGCTATTACTACTAGAATGGGTTTCTCCTTTTAGTAAGTTCTGATTAATAATTTGGAATTCCATACAAAAAGTAGATCACATTTTGGTATGTGATCTTCTGCCTACCTTATAGGCCAAAGATTTTCCCTTCTAGAATTACAAGTTAATTACCATAAATGTCCTCATGATATCCAAGAAAAAATAAGTTCTCATGTTCAAGAAAAATGGTTCAATAAGTAGTATGCAGCCTGCATTGACTATTATCATCATTATTCCTATGATATTTGAGAGTCTTAGAGTACAACAATCTACTAGCCCGATAAGTTTGGGTTGGTGGTGTTAGTTTCCCATCAAATTCAATCTCTGCAAATGACCCTATCATTAAAACCTGGGAATACTGGATGGTACTTTACTTTATGAAAATCCCAAATCAAAAGTACCCATTTTTCTTAAAATTAACCAAATTCCAACAATGCATGTTTAGACGGATCTATTGGATTCTAACATCCCCTGATGGCCCAACAAAATTTTCGAATAATCTATGTCTATATGTGGAGATACACCGTGCACTAATCGAGGATGAAAATGGAAAAGCTAAGCCAGCCACTATCTTATTTGAATTGTTGATTACAATGATCCCTATAATCAACGATAAAAATGGTTTCCAGATCGATGAGAATTAATTACTGATCCTACTTTAGCAAGAGCCATCGGTTTTTACAATATTTATCATCAAAGTTGGGCATTAATTGAACAAGGAAAAATGTTAATAGATTATGGAAACACTACTTTCACCTATGACTATGAGTTCAAAGAATACATGAAGGTGGAAGGAGCGGTTTTAGAAGATATCTTTGATTATCTCTTTGGTGTTAGAGCTTGCAAATTCTTATCAGAAAAAAGAAAAAAATATCTGCTTGAATTATTTGAGAAGTGGGACCTATAGCATCTTCGATTTGATGAAGATTTTGATGATTATCTAGATAATAATGATCTAGAAGATATAATTAGAGATGAAGGAATGCAAAATTTCAATAATGATGACTAGTCTTATCATCATTAAAAGTTCTGAAAAGCGATTGCTCCATTATTTTACTATTTTGACAAGTATCAGGTCTATAAAATAAGGCAGTCTACTATAGCCATGTGAATGTAACTGTAACCACGTGTAAAATTAATTGTAATGTAGCCAATAGGGCATCCTATATACCCCCATCCCTTCTATAAATGGAAAGATCGAATGCTGAGAAGGAACACTGTCATTTGAGCATTTTAAGCAAAAGAGAAGTTGGGATTCTTCATTTCTCTATGAACAAGTATCTCTGATGATCTTCGTAGCTTAGGTCCCTCTTCAATCTTTCCATTGTAATATTTCTGCTTTCAAGTTTTCAATAAAAGAAGTTCCCAGTAGGGAACATTATTCAGTCGAAGCTTATATCTTAAATATTATAATTTCTTGATTAAAGTTCGACTATCCTTTGAAATATAAAACTTGATTAGTGATACAATCTGAAGTAGGAAGTGAAACAGATCTATAATGTGCCTGATCTAAGGAAAGTGTGGTTGAGATTAGCAATCTCTGTAAACTGGAAGCTAGAAGAACACCAAGACCCAACGCCAATTAGGTTCAGGTATTGGTCCACACCTTTTTTTTAAGCTTTAATTATTTTGCTAAGCATGGTTGGCCTATAACCATAGAAAATATAATATTTATGACATAAGTAATAGACTGTTATAACTAGTACCAGTAAAGTCATTATAAGAAGGTTAAACATTTAAACCAAGCATATTTCTTGAAAAACCCCTAAAAATTGCTTATTCGCAGATTTTTCCCAGAATAGGGGTCTTTCTTTAATTTTCAAAAGTTTTGGGTTAGAAGTACAAAGACAAAAAATTAAGAAGGTAGTTAAAAATCAAAAATATAAAACCTCAAGGTAGTTAAAACTCAACAAAAAAAGGCACATTCGAAAAAATTAATATCGAAAATCTGAGGACTAGTAGATGAAAAATACCCGTAGTTTGACATACTGGCTTTCTATGAGAGAGAGAATTTAAAACTGAGATCACTGTATTAGCTCATGAGTAGTTCTTATATCACATGGCTTGCAGTAACTGGTTACATTGTAGGCAATAGACCATAAATGGACTCTAATGGTGAATTAATTTAATGTTTAAATGGGTTACACTTCAAAATGGCATGATGAAACACGAATCTCGCATGTGGCTGTTTACTCTTTCTTTATTCTAAGTCCAAATCAGATGTTGAATGCTTTTTATTTATTTTAAATGCTTGAGTTAATCCACAAAAATGAAAATTTTGTTATTGGTTATGCTACAACTTGCCTTTTTGCTTTCTTACTTGCATGGGTACTTAACATTTGCATCTCCTCATAACTAATGTCAATGAGATTAACATTGGGTTATGGTTGTACAATTGTTATGCTATGTGAATTAAGGAGTACTGAGAACCGGATATGGAAATAATAATGACGTGCTTAACAACCATATTTCTAAATTACAAAATTGTTGTTTATACAAAAAGCTAGTACATATAATGAGAGCTACTGAATAACAATCTTAAATGCTAATGCTGTGGATGTCAGTTTGATATTATTTATATAAAGCACATAAATTGCAGTTTGAAAGTTTTATTCAAGTAGCCTAGGGCATTCTGGTAGTTTTTTTGCATGGTTCTCAACTATTGAATACGTGGTTATTTGTTAGGAATTCAGAGGCAAGAAATGCAGACCGTAAATTGGTTTTATAGCCTGGGCGTGTAGGAATAGAATACAAATTTTGTGATGAAGACATATTTGATCAGGCCAAATAAAGTCATAAAAACATTAGAGAATTAGCTATGCAAAGGAAAGTTGCATGGGAGAAGCATCATTATAAAAGATTATATAGATTTCTAGATTGTAACGTTCTATGTTATGCATTTCATCTATCTTTAGTTCATTGCTAGAAAATGATAAAAGTTTTTTTCATGAAATCTGAGAAATTCAAATTATGTCTTAGCTTACTTATTATAATTCTTCTAGAAAAATTGGCGTGGCTTAAGAAATCCCAAGCAACCAAGATTCAAAAGTGGGATGTTTAACCTCTTTTTCTCAGGCATGTTAAGATATGCACTTGTAACACTCCCCCCTTTAAGAGCTTGCTAGCCTTACTCCTCATATTCATCAACTAAAGGCTAATCTAGCGAATTGCAAGCAAAGCGAACTTACATGTTAGAGGCTTCTATTCAAAACTAATAAATTTGTGGACTGAGTTCACCAATCTGATGAAAGTACCAGTGTGTACGTTGTAAAGGGCACGAATGAGGAGCAGCGAGGAAGATCGTGGCCATGTTTGAGAAATACCAAGCCCATCAATTTTTGATGGCCCTAAAAAATGAGATGTACTCCTCAATCCGAAGCCAAATCTTAGCGCTCAATTCTCTTCCCCCTCTCAACAAAATCTTTAATATGATACAGCAAAAGGAGCATCACAGACATGTCCTGATCTCTCGTGATAGTCGAGTCGAGATAGCCATGGCCTTTGTAGTTAAGGGAAATATAGCCATTGTGGAGAAGGGGAATTGCCAGATCTATAGGAGTTATGGCCATGAGAAGCGGTGTGTTATGAGGTGATTGAGTACCCTCCGAGTTGGGGGACATGGGGGTGGCAGAGGAACTCGTGGAGGCCGAAAAAACCGTGGGGGGCATAGTGGAAATTAGTTAGAAGCCAAGTGTGAGAGACAACTTCAGTCGCGGTCTACCTTAATGATGAAGCAAGCCTAGATTTTCTTATGGGCTCAAGGACAGCTGCAAATCCAGGATCAGGCCCAGGATGATTAGCTGGGCTGGCAGGAAGCAGCAAGGCTGAAACAGCGGTCCAAGTACCAATTTTGGGCTTGTTTGTAAAGACTTTTAAGTCTCATCGATACACCTAAGGCCGAATATAAATGGTTGTCAGGTAAAGTATCTTAGATGCTTGATAGCGGAGCGTCATGTCATATGATCTGGGATATTTCAGTGATGAGTGAACTTGAGAAAACATCACCGGTGGCAATTGCATTACCCAACAGTGCATATACCATGGCCTATGAATGAGGCTTGGTCAATTTAGACACTGCGTTAAAATTAAGAATGTTTTATTTGTGCCTAAGTTAAGTTGCAATCTTGTCTCAGTTTCAAAATTATGTGAACAGTTAATTTGCGTTGTGACATTCTTTGATGATTGTTGTGTGATACAAGAGCATACTTCGAGAACTCTAATTGGAGCGGGTAAGCAAACGAATGGGGTCTATTACTACAAAAAAGTCAACAACAAGTTTGGTCAATGCGGTCAATACGAGATGTTTATAGTATACGCGACTTGGGCATCCTTCAAGTGAAGTTCTATCCTCTCTTCCCAATACCTTAGGAGTAGTTCATAATACTAAAAGAGATGTTTGTGAAATTTGTCTTCGTGCCAAGCAAACACATAGTAAATTTCCTATTAGTTAAAATAATGCAAAGGAGATTTTTGATCTAATGCATTGTGATATTTGGGGTCCATACGGAACGGCGTTATTATGTGGTGCTCATTATTTTCTCAGCATTATTAACGATGGTAGTAGGGGTACTTGGCTTTATTTGATGAAAGATTGAGGTGAGGCTAGTAAGCTCTTAAAGGGGTTCATTATTGTGGTTTAACACCAATTTAATAAAGGCGTCAAGGTGATTAGGAGTGATAATAGTGCCGCGTTCACTTCGAGACCTATGCGAAATTTTTACCATGGACATGGGATTTTTTGTGAAAGTACTTGTGTGGATACACCACAACAAAATGGAAGGGTCAAGCAGAAGTATTGCCACATCCTAAATGTGGCAAGAGCCATATGATTTCAAGCAAATATTTAAATTCAATATTGGGGGGAATGTGCTCTCACAGCCGCATATTTAATAAATAGAACTCTAACCAAACTCCTTAAAGGAAAAACTCCCTAGAAGTAATTTTGAAGACTCAACCCACTTATGACGAGCTCCGAGTGTTCGCGGTACTATGTTTCGCACGAAGAAATCCAAGGGTAAAAGACAAGTTTGGGTCAACAAGTAGAAAGTGTATTTTTCTCAGGTAAGGGTTGGAAAGTTCAAGACTTAGACACGCAAGAGGTGTTTGTAAGTTAGGATGTAATATTTCATGACGATGAATTTCCCTTCCCTTCAGATCCTAAAGCAAACATTAATTGGGCTCATAATTGGCAGTAACTAGTCATGATGGATGATTTTGGGCTTCAAAATCAGGATGACCCCATTAATGGTTTGGATGGAGAATTACTGCAACCAAGTCCATAGTCAGCAGAAAGGGGAAGCAGTGATAGTTTGGGCCTCCACTAGTAGGGAGAGCCAGAGGCCACAAGAAGCTATAGAGACCAAGGTGAATTGGGCCTGGTCTAGTCATAGGAAGCAGAGTCACTGGCTAGGGGGAGCCCTAGAATGGGCGCTGATAAGCTATGGTTGGATCCGCCCAGCACGCTGCAATAGACCAAGGCCTAACCGAGCAATTCTATGGGCTCAGATCTCAGCCCGTTTCACTCCAGCGCACAACATGACCTCAGTCTGTAACCATCGATTCAGGCATTTGACCCAAACCGCACACGGAACACATGATACCGCAAACCGCCAGTCCATCTCGATGACTATGTGTGCTATAATGCATTATCCAAGGATCCCCATTTGATTGCTCACCTACTTCAAAAAGAATCCTCATGTACTCCTTATCCCATAGCAAAATATGTCACATGTGCTAATTTTTCTATTTTGCATCAGAAATGTTTAGGGGCTATCATCAAGGTGATAGAACTAAAGCATTATTATGAAGTTGTGAAAGATCCAAGATGGAAAGATGCCATGAAGGCAGAGATCCAGTCCTTAGAGAAGAATGAGGCATGGAGTTTGCAAGATCTTCCTAATTACAGAAAACCCATTAGCTGCAAATGGGTGTACCGAGTCAAGTATAATTCCGATGGTACAATTGAACATTTCAAGGCACAATTACTAATTCATGGTGATCATCATGTGGAAGGGCTTGATTACAATGAGCATTTGCACCAGTGGATCAGATGACTAGCATTCCATGTTTTAACTGTTGCGGTCACCAAGGGTTGGGAACTACACCAACTGGATGTGAACAATTCTTTTCTTCATGGAGACCTTGACAAGGAAGTTTACATGACTCTACCTCCTGGGTTCACTTGCAGCACTCCAAAGAAAAGTTTGTAGCTTTGCAAATCCCTTTGTGGGCTTCGTCAAGCCCCTCGACAATGGTTTGCTAAGCTCTCTTCCAAGCTTCGTGAGTATGGATTCACCCATCCATATACTAATTACTCACTTTTTGCCTATCAAAAAGGAGATATTTTCATGGCATTACTAGTATATATTGATGACATTATCTTAGCAAGAAATAATACGCCACCTTGTAGTGCATTGCGGACTTATCTTCATGATTGTTTTAGTGTTAAAGATCTTGGGCTCTGAAATATTTTCTTGGCATTGAGATAGCTCGCAGACCCAGGGTCTCTTCCTTAGCCAACGCAAATATACCTTTGAAATAGTTGATGAGTGTGGCCTTTTGGGGACAAAACCCAATGACTTTTCTATGGAAGAGAACCACAAACTTGCTCTTACTACTGGCTCACCTTTCCCTGGTGGTGGAAGATATCGTCGACTCATGGGATGATTAATCTGTTTGAATATTACTCATCCTGACCTGTGTCATGCAATTCATATCCTTTCACAATTTATACAGAACCCATGAAAGGAACATATGAATGCTGCCTGCTATGTTGTATGAATATATCAAAGGATCATGTGATTATGGGATACTACTCCCTTCATGTGGTGATCTTAGACTCTCTGCATGTTATGATTTAGATCGGGGAGCATGTCCCCTCATCCGACGGTCATTACTAGGTACTTGATGACTGTTGGAGGATCACTCATCTCATAGAAGACCAAGAAGCAGATAATTGTTTCGAGATCATCTGTTGAGACTGAGTATCATTCAATGGCTATAGTCACAAGTGAATTGATATGGTTGAAGTCTCTCTTGTCCTTCTTAGGAATATTTCATAAGCACTAAATGCATCTCTTATGTGACAGTCAAGCTGCTTTGCATATTGCCTGAAATCCCATCTTCCATGAACGCGCCAAACATATTGAAATCGACTATCATTTTGTTCATGAACGGTATCATTATGGCGATCTTGACCTACGCTACATTCTTTCTAAGACACAGCCGACCAAAATCATCACCAAGGCCCTTGGTAAATGCCAGTTTCAGTATCTAAGCAGCAAGTTGGGCATGACAAATTTACATGCTCTAACTCGAGGGGGAGGGTTAAGGAAGAGAATATTTTGTGATATATTTTGTGATAAACTTGTATTATCTTTCCTAATATTGCATTACCCTTTTTCGTAATTTCCTAAGTTAGGTAATATTAGGATTCTTGTGTTGTATTCGATTTCGGTTTCTTGCATGCATGTATATCATCAAAGGCCAAGTAGATGTAATTCTTTTGAGGCAGAATACAATTGCCAATTAACTCACAAATATTTTCTCCTCTTCAAAAACGTGTTTTTCAGGTTTAACAATATATATATATATATATATATATATATATATATATATATATATATATATATATATATATATATATATATATATATATATATATATATATATATATATATATATATATATATATACACATACATATACATACATATATATATGTGTGTGTGTGTGTGTGTGTGTGTGTGTGTGTACATATATATATTTGTAAGGAACAAATCTCAGAGGTCATCCACCGGGTACGGTTCCTGCATGAATGGTTGGAAACACTTGCTAGGTGTTTGATTAAAAACTGATTTTTTAATTTTTTTTTAAAAAAGAGATCACTATGGCAGAATAGCTGAACAACACTAGAAAATTGTGCCAGAATTCTGAACTAGGAACCCAGTCGAGTTTTTGGGCAACCATGTCCAGTTTCCTTGTTCAGTTCCCAGTAGTATTGACTACCTAATCTAAGATCTAGGAAATCAACTTGATCTAAGGACCAGTATTGAGCCAAGATTAGGTCCAAATAATGATACTGCCTTAGATCTACAATCCTAATGCATAAAATAAGATAAAACAAAAATAAATTAATTAGTGGACTCGCTAGTGAGCTCTAGCAGAAACTTTCAAAGCAAGTTCACATCTTGAAATGAGCGATACGCAGGAAACACCAAATGGACAATAGGCTTATGTTAGCCATAAACTGAAAGGACATGAAAAGAGACACTAAGATCTTTTTAAAAAGGCATTCGAAATGTCCCCGAATAGTCCCTGGTATGAGACGATCTGACTTCATTGGCGAGAATTGAAGATCTAGATTTAGAGTTGAAGGTATGATGTTGGGATGGAATGCTTCACAACATCGCCTATAATCACCTGTAGCCTCTACTAAACAACATTGGAAACTAAGATCTAATTACACTTAAAATAGCAAGCATGTGGCATATTAGGCTTGCAACTTCAAATAATAGAAATCAGAGTACAAGCCTAGTCTAAAGAATTATTTTTAAAAGAAAAAATTCAAAATACTACAGCAGACATAGACACTACCTAAAGGTTGCATCTTTATAGAACTTGCAATCTAATAAGTAAAAGAGAAAGAAAATAAATAGAGAGAGTGAGGAAGAGATTGGATTTTAGCCCTCGAGATGTGATAAGTGCTTTATATGTCCACCTTCTTAGGGCTATTTTGCCTCGTTTTTAGGAGAATTTTGTGCTTAATGATGTTATTTACTCTCCCATTCTCGATTTATGCTTGGGTATAGTTATTTTATGTGTTTTGTAAGATTTTTAGTCTTTTTACCTAGCATTTGCACTTTAATGGCTATGTTTTGGCCTCACTCATGGTCATCCATGTCATGCCATGACCGAAGAGCAAAGAAAAAGCAAAATTCCAGATACAGCACAGACCTCGGTCAGCCCATGGTAGAGGCCACGGACTATGGTGTGCCTGTAACTATTGCCTCTTAATTTTTCCTTGGTTGTATGGCTAAGATCAACTAAAATTCTCTATAAATAGAGATGTTCTGCAACATTCCAAGGCACTCAACTTCAACTCCAAAGCAAAGCAAGCAAGAAGTTTAGTTTATACTAGTTTTCTCTCAAATTTTGTTCTTAGGTTAGTTTTGAGTGAGTTTTGAGTGTGAGAGTTTGATTCTGGGGTAGTTCTGAATCCCTTAGTCAAAACCATCTTAGTCGAGTCCATTCCGCTCAAGATTTCGTCGATCTTTTTGGTTAGTTTATCTTTAATCATGTCTGAGTAGTTTTCTTAGTCTAGGAATTTAGTAGTTTTTGAAATTGCTTTGGATCATGTTTTGACTTTTAAAGAATTGTGCTTATTTTCATGGTTGGTTTGATTTCATTCCATCAAGTGTTTGACATGTTGTGAGTTGATTTTTGGCCAAAATTTGCTTGCACAATTAAAATAATCGAGTGAACATTCGAAAGATAACATTTTGTTATTGGATTGCTTGAATAGACATAGCATAACTTCGTCTCGAAAGAGAGATTTATATGTTAGGAGGGTTAGTAAACAATCGAAAATATTAAACTTCGATTAAGTCAAATTAGTTTGAAAGAACGAAGTTTGTTTCGCTTAGGCATATTTGATTGATTTCGAAAGAATAGATCAAGTTTCATGACAAGATTACAATTCCTCGAAATTAACAAATTAGAAAATAGCATATGTTTATTCATTCTGATATAATTCTCTTCCATAACTTCAAAAATTCCTAGATGTTTTTTCTCTTATTGATTTAAACAAGTTTATTTGCAGTAGTTAATCGAATCCACTTGAAATTGAGTTTTGCTCAGTATATTTTGACAAGACTAGGCTTGATAGATTATTTTTGTCCCTGAGGAACGATATCTTTATCTATACTATGAACACCCGTACGCTTGCGGCAGTGTTGATCAAGTTTTTAGCACTGTTGTCGGGGACTAAATTGCTAACTATTGAGTGTTCTCTTAAGAACGTGACTAAGCATTTTTATTATTTTGCTTTGTTTTGTTTTCTTATATTTATTTTTCCTGTTTAATTGCGTTATTAGTGTTGGTGAAAGTGACTGCATGAATTTTCGTAGTTTATGCGAAATCTGATTTGGTGCGAGCCTGATCCACAAATTGAGAGAACTTTTTGCTTAAGGAGGAAAAAGCAAAGGATCGAAGAACAAAGGTGCGAAGCAAGAAGGAATTCAAGCATGGTGGGTGAAGAAAGAAGGACCCTTCATGATTTTGTTACTCCCGGAGCCCAAGGGATCACCTCAAGCATAGCTCGGCCTGCTGTAGATGCCAACAACTTTGAACTCAAGCCAGCACTTATTTTCATGGTGCAGTAATCTCAATCGGCGGAACTCCTTTGGAAGACTCGAATCTACACCTCTCGGTCCTTTTAGAGGTGTACGATAAGCTAAAGTTAAACGGAGCCTCCAGTGATGCAATTCGCCTGCGCTTATTTCCTTTCTCATTGAGGGATAAAGCGAGGGCTTGGTTTCACTCTCTATCGTATAGTTGCATAACTACTTGGGATGAGTTAACAAGAGCTTTCCTCGCTAAATTCTTCCCTCCAAGCAACACAGCGAGCCTGAGAAATCAAATCACCAACTTTCTGCAAAAAAAGGATAAGACGCTTTATGAAGCCTAGGAACGTTTGAAAGATTTACTGCGTTTGTGCCCCCACCATGGTCTCTAGTGTTGGATGATTATTCAGGCCTTTTATAATGGTGTGAGCCAAGCTGTGAGGTCTACTATTGATGTGGTGGTAGGAGGGACTTTGATGAGCGAGACCGAGGATGAAGCATATAACCTTATTAAGGAGATGGCGCTTAATAACTTTCAATGGTCCACTTAACGAGCCGAACCCAGGCAGTTGGAGGTAAGCTTGAAGTTGATGCTTTTACATTACTTTCTGCTAAAGTAGATGCTATAACTAAAAGACTGGATCAACTAAATGTTAATACTGTAAACTCTAGTGCCCCTCCCCCTTGTGAGATTTGGGGTTCAATTGAGCATACATCTTTGCACTGTTCAGTTGGAAGCCCTTTTTTCCAGGGTCCCGATGAAGTTAATTACATTCAAAATTTCAACTCAAGACCGACCAATGACCCCTTACTCTAATATCTATAATCCAGGTTGGAAGAATCACCCGAATCTCTCTTATAGGTCTAATCCAAACACTGTGAATGTGCCCCCTATGAATACTAGAGTACCCCCTGGTTTTCAAAGACCCCTATTCCCTTCTCAGATGCCCCAAAAGTCAAATTTAGAGTTAATAATGGAAAGCATGCTTATGGCACAACAGAAAGAAGATAAGTACATTAAGTAATTAGCCACCAAGGTTGATGTGCTTACAACTCATAAGAGGATGTTAGAGACCCAGATTGCTCAAAAAGCTACTTTTTCATCTGCACCCCTAGATAGACTACCTAGTGAACCTGAGCTTAACCAATGGGAGTAATGTAAGGCAATGCTTCTATGAGGAGGCAAGCAACTAGAGGGACCTAAGGAAATTATCCACGATGAATCTTCACAAGGTAAGAATAAGCATGTCGAGAATGTTGAGAAGGAAATATCTTCGTCTCCTAAGGAAATAATTGATGATATCATGCATAAGCCTGACGAGGTTTCTAAGGACCCTAAGACCATTTCTCCAAAGCCCTATATACCACCTTTACCATTTCCTCAAAGGATGGCTAAGGTAAAAGTTGATATGCAATTTAGAAAGTTTTTAGACGTCCTTAAGAAACTCTACATAAACATACCGTTTACTGAAGCCTTGAACCAAATGCCTTCACATGCTGAATTCCTGAAAAAATCCTATCGAATAAAAGAAAGCTAGAAGAACATAAAACGGTAGCTTTGACTGAATAGTGCAGTACAACAATTCAAAATAAGCTTCCAGCTAAGTTAAAGGATCCTGACAATTTTTCAACTCCCTACCTAACAGGGAATGTGCCTATAAATCATACTTTGTGTGATTTAGGGTCAATCTTAAGCTTAATGCCCTTTTCTTTGTGTGAAAAACTCGAATTAGGAGAGTTAAGACCAACTACTATCTTCTTGCAATTAGCAGACCATTCTGTAAAATGCCCTATGGGTATTTTGAAGGATGTCCCAATAAAAGTAGGGGATTTATACGTACCAGTAGACTTTGTGATTCTGGAAATAGAGGAGGATACACGGACCCTAATCATTCTCAGAAGGCCATTTTTGGCCACTGTAGGGTGCTGCATCAATGTAAAAAATGGTACCCTAACTGTTGATATAGGCGACGTTCATATGGAATTTAATTTACTAAAACCTGCTAAGTTTCCTTCTATTTCTGATGAATGCAATAAGTTAATGTGGTTGATAGTTTAATATGAGAAAACTGCATCTAGCATTAATTCTAATGATCCGCTTGAGCACTTGATGTTGAATAACAGCATTACTAAGGGTGAAAACCCCAAAGTAGCAAAATTTGCTAAATTGTTAGAAACCTCTCCACAAATTCCGCTTTTCTCTACTAAGGTGGAATTATTGCAAGATGAAAGTAAACCCTCGTCTGATTGGGCAAAAGCTCCTGAGGTAGAGTTAAAGCTTCTCCCTTTATCACTGAGGTATGAATTCCTTCGATCAAAATCTACAAATCCTGTGATTATGAATGCAAATTTGAATGCTACCCAGGTTGACTCTTTGCTTAGAGTGCTTAGGAAGCATCGTAAGGTCATAAGATACACCCTAGATGACTTAAAAGGGATTCATCCTTCCCTGTGTATGCATCAAATCTTAATGGAGAACGATCATAAGCCGTCAATTGAACGCCAAAGGAGATTAAACCCTAGCATACAAGAAGTAGTTAAAAAGGAAATTTTAAAGTTTCTTAAAGTCGGCATTATTTACCCTATCTCAGATAGTGCATGGGTAAGCTCGGTCCATGTTGTACCTAAGAAAGGAGGGATGACTATCGTCGAAAATGAGAATAATGAGCTAATCCCTACTAGGACTGTTACAGGGTGGCGTATGTATAATGATGATCAAAAATTGAATAAAGCCACCTGTAAAGACCATTTTCCCCTTCTTTTCATTAACTAAATGCTTGAACGATTGGAAAAGAACTCATATTTTTGCTACTTAGCTGGATATTTGGGATTCTTTCGAATCCCTGTTCACCCAAATGACCAAGAAAAGACTACCTTTGCATGTCCATATGGCACGTATGCTTATAGGCGAATGCTATTTGGGTTATGTAAAGCTCTTGCCATATTTCAACATTGTATGATGGCTATCTTTCCAGATTTTATTAAGGATATAATGGAAGTCTTTATGGATGATTTTTCTGTGCATGGTACAATGTATGACCATTGCTTGAATAACTTATCCAAGGTTTTGCAAAGATATGAAGATGTGAATTTGGTCTTGAATTGGGAGAAATGTTATTTTATAGTGCAAGAGAGAGTTATCCTTGGTCATGTTGTTTCTAACAGAGACATTGAAGTTAACAAAGCAAAGGTGGAGGTAATTGAGAAACTACCCCTACCAACTTCTGTAAAAGGTGTGAGAAATTTTCTTGGACATGTCAGTTTAACCGATGGATCATAAAAGATTTTTCAAAGATTGCAAAACCTCTCACCCAATTGCTTGTCAAGGATGTGCTTTTTGAGTTTAACGAAGAATGCTTAAGTGCTTTTCACAAATTAAAAGAGGCGTTAATCACCGTCCGTGTAATACAAGCTCCAGACTGGGAGGTGCCTTTCGAAATAATGTGCGATGCAAGTGACTATGCTGTAGGGGTCGTTTTAGGTCAACGAAAGGATAATAAGCCATATGCCATATACTATGCAAGCTGCACTCTTGATGAGGCTCAAGCCAAATATGCCATGACTGAAAAGGAATTCTTGGCAGTTGTCTTTGCCTTGGAAAAATTTCGATCCCATTTTATAAATTCCAAGGTCATCATTTTCGCAGATCATGCCACTTTGAGACATTTAATGAAGACTAATTCCAAACCTGGACTCATCCGATGGGTCCTCCTCCTTCAAGAGTTTGATTTAGAAATCAAAGACAAGGCAGGACTGGCTAATGTAGTTACCGATCATCTATTTCGTTTAAGCCTAGAGTCCACTCCTAGTGAAGAGCTTCCCATTGATGATTCTTTCCCTGATGAGCAGTTATTAGCTATGTTGAGTTCGTGAGTATATAACCACAAGAGGGGGTGAATTGTGGTGTCTGATTTTCGCGTTGTAAATAACAAACACCCTCACAGAGGTTGTTCTCAAATGACAAACACCCTGATAGCTTGTTTGCACGGGGTGTTCTCAAATATTGCAGATGCGAAAATCACCAAGATAAATGCGGAAAATAAAGCACACACAATTTTTACGTGGAAAACACCTCTAGCCCAACTGAGGTGTGAAAAACCACGACCTACCTCGTGTAGGATTTAACCACTTTCACTAACGGGCTTCACACGTTACAAATGTAACACACCTTGTTACAACTTGCAACCACGTAACCTTCTTCCCAAAGACAGGTTACACCACGTCCAACCTTCGCAAGATTAGACACGTCCAAGTCCACACGATTAGGACACACTCACTCACTTTTCTGATTCAAGATCAGGGTTACAAACACCTTACAGGGGGTGCTTCTCACTAAGCAGATGTAAGGTACAATGAAGATCCTATTATGCCAATGGTTTGAAAACTCAAATCAAACACAGCTTGTCACGGTTTTGCTTTTCAGAATGAAGCTCAAGAATTTTAATGTGAAAACCGTGTTTCCTGATTTTTTCCAGATTTTTCAGAAAGCTATGTTGCTTCTCTTTTTCAGTCTGAGTTTTTTCTATCTGCTTCTTGGCTTCTCTATGGGAGAGAAAAGCTGCGGTTTTTAAACACAAGGTCCAACGGTCAAAAACCAAAGAATCAGCTAAGTATGGAAAATGATTTACAAACAAAATATATTCTCCAACGGCTAATGATGAATTTATCCCAAAATATAAGGGATTTTGTTATCTTAAAAGATAACCCTTATCTTCCCATAGCCGTGAAGAGGTTTAAAGAGATTTTCAGCTTTTACCAAATCCGAAAATATAGTCATAGGAATCTTTTGATTTGGCAAATCTCCCAAACCTATTTTCGCAAATCTCCATAATATTTTCAAGAACTATCCTCTCCAGAAAAATAGCAATTTTGAAATTGTGGCCAACCAAAATGAATTTTCAAAAATAATCGGGTATGGCCACTGCAGTTCAGAAACACCCTAGGCACCCTGTTTGCAGGGTTGTTTGCAACTGGTGTTCTGAAGTACTTTAGCGCAAATACCGATTCAAGAGGTGTTTAAAATGATGTTTTCAATATTGGCATATTAACAAGAGTCTAATTAAATAAAACCTATATACCCAAGAACTTCTTGTTTTGAACCAGTCATCTTGTCCGAGATTTGTAGAGCTGCTGTGAACACCAAGGCCACCTTGTTTGCTGGGGTTGTTCTTTGCATTGCTAGAGTTCAGGAACACGCTTTACAATCAACTGTCGAGATGGTGTTCTTGACTTAATATGGAATCACCAAGTAAAACCTGTCTAGAAGACTTGTTCTCACATGTAGCAAACCAGTTAATATAATAAAGATCACAAATATAAGTTAGGCCTGTTTGGAGATCGTGTTCGGAGCAACATTACTTGGACAAATTTTTACACTTGGATTTGTTATCATCAAAACTAAATATAATCAACAAGCTATATCCTAACAAGCCACTCCATGCTATGCTAATATGGTGAAATTCAAAGTGTGCGGTGTGTTACCTCTAGGAGTGTCCTACTAACAAAAAGAGAAGTTCTTTACAGATGCCAAATACTATGTGTGGGAGGACCCATTCCTTTATATGCTATGTGGAGAAGGGATTTATAGAAGATGCTTCCCTGAAGAAGAGGTCCGTAGTGTCTTACACCACTGCCATACTTCAACCTATGGTAGTCACTTTGGATAGAATAAAACTATTGCGAAAGTACTCTAAGCAAGTTTCTATTGGCCCACACTCTTTAAGGACACAAGGAAATTTGTCATGACATGTGATAGATGTCAGCGAATAGGGAACATTTCCAAGAGGCATGAAATGCCTCAAAGTGCCATACTCGAAGTAGAGTTATTTGATGCATGGGGAATCGACTTCATGGGTCCTTTTCCCCCTTCCTATAACAACCTTTATATTTTTGTGGTGGTTGACTATGTTTCTAAGTAGGTGGAAGCTATTGCCTCCTTGATAAATGATTCCAAAGTTATCCTCAAATTTCTAAAGAAAAATATTTTCACATGATTTGGCACATCAAGAGCTCTTCTAAGTGACAACATCACTCATTTTTGCAACAAGCCTCTTGAGTCACTCTTAAAAAAATATGGGATATTTCATAAGGTCGCTATGCCTTGTCATCCCCAAACAAGTAGGCAAGTGGAACTCTCGAATAGAGAATTGAAAAGCATATTAGAAAAAATGGTGGATCGGTTCCACAAAGATTGGCCCTTGAAGCTTGATGATGCTCTGTGGGCATACCAAACTACTTATAAGACTCCTCTACATACCACACCATAACGGTTAGTATTTGGAAACCCTTGCCACTTGCCAGAGGAAATGGAACATAAGGCCTATTAGGCTATAAGGACACCCAATTTTGATGTCAAAGCAGTGGGAGAACAAAGATTCCTGCAACTAAACAAGCTCGACGATCTAAGGTGGGAGGCTATGAAAATTCACGTATTTACAAAGAGCGAACTAAGAAATGGCATGACAAACACATTGCGACGAAGCATTTTGAAAAAGGTGATATGGTCCTCTTGTTCAACTCAATGTTGAGATTGTTTCTGGGTAAACTAAATCCCGATGGTCGGGGCCATTTACCATTACTAAAGTTCAGCCTAGTGGATTAGTGAAGATATGGAGTGAGTCTGCCAGAGTTTTCACAGTCAATGGGCAGCGATTGAAGCCATATCTAGTGAGGCAACCAATTGACAACGTCAATGTTCATATGCCAGCTGATCCGGTTCAACCATAGAAGAAAGGGTCAACTGTGGCAAAGTTCTCGGGTAATTTCTGATCCCATCCTCCTCTACCTCTTCCTCTCTGATTCTGATTTCTGCTACTCCCCTTCCCCTTTTTATTATGATGTGCCCACATTGAGGGCAACGTGTGATTCAAGCATTGGGGAGTTAGTTATTATATTTGACGTCCGATGCCTGTTTTTTTTTGTTTTTATTTGGTGTGTGTTTGTTTGTTTTTGCTTTGTATATATTTTTAGTAGTAGTTTTGGTAGTTTTTAGTGCATTTAGTTTTCTTCTAGGTTGCATTTCAGTTTCTTTCTTTTGTAAGTTTCTTTTGCATTTTAGTTTGCATTGTTTGTGGGAGCCTGCATGCATTAGAAAAACACACAATAAAACACCCAAAAAAAAATTAAAAAAGCAATTTAAAAAAATCCTTTAATGATGATTTTTATAGATTTGGTAGCTTTCTTTGGTTAGTTTGATCCTTTGATTCGCCTAGATTGTGCATAAAAGTTTGTGAATGAATTTTCCAACTGGATTCCATGTTTTGACCATATGTTGAATGCGAATTGATTTTCCCCACGAGTCTTTACATGAAATTCTGGCCATGTGTGCTAGTGAGCTAGTTTTGACTGTGGTATATATCCCATGAGACCTTGAGCCTTTAGAGACTGTTTATCATTATTAATCTTTTATTTTCTTTCATGTGTGACTCTTCCTTGACATTATTTCTCTAGAACTTGCCTTAATTCTCATTCAAGACCACATTTCTCATATGCATTTAGGTAATATGGTTGAGGAATTTTTCTTTGTTTGATTTACTTGAAACCCATGGCCAAATACCACCCTTGTTATGTATTTGTATCCTTTGTTAGCCCCATTGAGCCTATAACTATTTTTCTTGAGCTGAACCTTCTACTTTTAGCCCATGACCAAATACTTGTCTCACCCATAAGCCAAGGCTAGAAGAACATTACATTCTTTTACATCAAGTTTGATAGGGATTAGCAAGGTGGATTGTTATTCTTTTTAGTAAATTTTGACTGTTTTCCGCAGGGATGTATACATTTGATAAATCCCTGTTTTATTATGTAAAGTTTAGAGAAGAGTTCGATTATAAAGTTCGTTATAGAATTCCTTTAGCTATTCCTCCTTGAAAGAAATCAACCAAAAAAAAAGAAGGAAAAAAAAAGAAAAGAGAGAAAAGAAGGGGAAAAAAAAGAGAAAAAAAGAAAATTTTCGAAGAAAGTGATTAGCCCTAGTAGGAATGAAAGATATTTGTGATTTTCGGCTCTATCTCTTTTCATTTTGGGATTTAATTTCTTGATGAATTAATATGGTTCGAGGAGGATGTAGTATGATGCATCAGAATTATTTAAACTCTTAGTCTATGGCTTTTAGCTCCTAATTTCCCAAAAACATTTGTTCGCCTCTAACCTTTACCCTAAGCCCTTTTACATCCCTATGAAAGTCATCATAATTCTTTAATGTATTTGTATTTTAGAATTGGCGCATTTGAGAATCTTGTCAAGCCTATGGTAAATTTGTATCCAATGAATGAGAATTGAGAGAACCTTTATATATATACCTTGTCAAACACATGAGTGCGAGTGCCATATAACTATAGTGAGGTTCTACCGGCCTTGCTAGTTTTACTCATTTCATGTGCTAGAATGATTGTATTTGACAATTTGGAGGACGACTGGTTCAAGTTTTGCATTATGGCCTATAAAACATTTTTGAAATTCCATTCCTTATTCTATTTGTTAATGATCTTTTTGCATCTTTTTAAGCTACCTTTGGATCATCCTTGCCATTTGAAATGTTATCTATGTCTACCCTGAGGAGGCTTTGTATATCTTTAATCCTTACATTGCTTGAGGACAAGCAACAGTTTAAGAATGTGGGAGTTTGATAAGTGCATTATATGTACACCTTTTTAGGGCTATTTTGCCTCATTTTTAGGAGAATTTTGTGCTTGATAATGTTATTTACTCTTCTATTCTCGATTTATGCTTGGGTATAGTTGTTTTATGTGTTTTGTAGGATTTTTAGTCTTTTTACCCAGCATTTGCCCTTGAATGGCTGTGTTTTGGCCTCCCCCACGGTCATCCGTGTCATGCCACGACCATACAGCATAGAAAGAGCAAAATTCCAGATCTAGCACAGACTTTGGTCAGCCCATGGTAGAGCCCACGGATTATGGTGTGCCTGTAACTGTTCTCTCTTCGTTTTCCCTCGGCTGTGTGGCTGAGATCAACTGAAATTCTCTATAAATAGAGACGTTCTACAGCATTCCAAGGTACTCAACTTCAACTCGAAAACAATACAAGCAAGTAGTTTAGTTTAGATTAGTTTTCTCTTAAATTGTGTTCTTAGTTTAGTTTTAAGTAAGTTTTGAGTGTGAGAGTTTGATTCCGAGGCGGTTCTGAAGCCCTTGGTGAAGGCCATCTAAGTCAAGTCCGTTCCGCTCAAGATTTCACTAATCTTTTTGGTTAGTTTATCTTTAATCATGTCTGAGTTGTTTTCTTAGTCTAGGAATTTAGTAGTTTTTGGAATTGTTATTGGATTATGTTTTGACTTTTAAAGAGTTGTGCTTGTTTTCATGGTTGGTTTGATTTCGTTCTATAAAGTGTTTGCATGTTGTGAGTTGCTTTTTGGCTAAAATTTGCTTGCACAATTGAAACAATCGAGTGAACATTCGAAAGACGACATTTGGTTGTTGGACAGCTTGAATAGACATAGCATAACTTTGTCGCGAAAGAGAGATTTATATGTTGAGAGGGCTAGTAAGTAATCGAAAATATTAAACTTAGATTAAGTCAAATTAGTTTGAAAGAACGAAGTTTGCTTGGTTTAGGCAAATTTGATTGATTTTGAAAGAATGGATCAAGTTTCATGACAAGATTACAATTCCTCGAAATTAACCCATTAGAGAATAGCACATGTTTATTCATTCTGATCCAATTCTCTTCCATAACTGCAAAAATTCTTAGACTTTTTTTCCTTATTGATTTAGACAAGTTTATTTGCAATAGTTAATCGAATCCACTTGAAATTGAGTTTTTCTTAGCATATTCTGACAAGACTAGGCTCGATAAATTACTTTAGTACCTTAGGAACGATATCTTTATGTATACTACAAACACCTGTGCGTTGGTGGCAATGTTGATTAGGATGACCCACCTGATTCATCTGAGAACACAACAAAAGTTTGGAACTCTAAGGATTAAGTAGAATCCGCCTCTCTAACATCATAATATTTTCACTCATTCTCTCGAAAATCCGTCAATCTCTTGCTTGTATTTCTCTGATTGTTTTAATCCTTCACTTGTATTTCTTACTATTGTTTAGTTATTTTTTGGTGTCTCTAACCCTAGAGAGTACCCCTCCCTTTTACACTGGTTGAAGGAATAATCCCAATCGGTTAGAGAAAGGAGACGTAATCTTATTGCCATTAAGCTTAATCTAAATGAGCAAATTAATCCATATAGGATTCTAATTAAATAAACACACTTTTGATAGAATAAGACCCAGAGGGGGAGAACATTAAGTAACCCGGCTAGGTTCCCTATCAAAGGACTTGATTGGGTTCCTGGTTCGGGTCAGCCCATTGGGCCGACTTCTTTTGTTCTCTCTTTTGTTTTTTTCTTCTTCTTTTTTATTTATTTCACGCTCAATTTTAATGATCACTCTGTTAGACAAAAAAAAAAAAAACAGAAGTTGAGCTACAATTTTCGTCATCGAACATTTAAAAATAAGATGTTATTTTAAGCATCTATAGTTAGCACCCACTCTGACCGAGCAGGGGTAAGATGAAGGTGAAAGTTAAGGCCTGTTTGGTAGTGATGATGTGATACTTAAACCTAGTCGCTAAGGGTCCTAAAGTTTTGTGCCTCCCCTTCTTTCGCCATGACGGTGGCTGACAATGTGAAACCTCAACCTAGTCACTGAGGATATTGAGATTCGGTGCCTGCCTACTTCATCGTGATGATTGCTGGTGATGTGATTATTGAACATGGTCGCCGATGGTCCTGAGTGGTGGTTAATGATGGAGAACCTAAACTTGGCCATTGTACTTACCTGTTTAGCAGTGATTATGTGATACCTGAACCTGACCGCTACAGGTCATGAAGTTTAACTACTGCCAATTTTCGCTGTGACGGTGCCAATCATGTGAAACCTGGACCTGGACGCTGAGGGCCCTGAGGTTCGGTGCCTGCCTACTTTCTCCGTAATGGTGGTTGATGATGTGAAACCTAAACCTGGCTGCTAAGGGTCCAAAGATTTAGTGTCGTCCACTTTCACCGTAATGGTGGATGATGATGTGAAATGTCCCATTGTGCTGCAGCTAACTATTATAAATTTTAACCTTTTGCCCATCTAAGTGGACCTTTCACCAGTCTAGTAGACTTTATTGCTAACCATTCTTCGGTTTAGCAGAACTTTTGTCAATTTAGTGAATTTTAGTGTTAGCTTTCGTCGGTTTAGCAAAACTCTCGCTGGTCCAGCAGAATTTCTAATTTTATTTTCTTGATCTAATAAGGACTTTTGCCTTATTTGTTTGCTAGTATCTCTTTGCCTACACTTTTCTTCTTGTTTCATTCCTCCATTATTGCTAAGACTACTGCACAATTTTGCATGTGATGATTTTAGGGCATTGTAAACCTAGCTAGGTCCCCTTTGCTATCACTTTTTTTTTCCTTCTTATTTGCATGCATTTTGGATTGACCAATTTGGACTTGCTCAATGCCTGGCATGCCTTAAGGTACCCAGTTGTGTCCTCCTTTTTGCTTTGTCTCTTCTTCTTTGCTACGTGATGCTTGTTTTGTTCATGATGATGGTAGTGCATGTGAAGTTGATTTCATTAAGAACCCAACGGGGTCCATTTTGCTATCACTTTTACTTGTTTCTTCTTGCTTGCATGACCTTTTAATTAGAGCACTTGGATTTTATCTCATATCATGTACGTTTTGGGAACATAGTTGGGTCCGCCCTGTTTTAGCTTGGCCTTTTTCTTTTGCCCTTATCCACTTGTTAGCATGTAGGTGTCGCATCTGCATAAAATGTACATATGAGAACCTCGCTGGGTCCCCCGTCATTGGATTCTTTTCTCTCTTTCTTTTTTTTCCCTATACTTGTCTTCATGTATGTGTAGTGTAGGCATGCACTGACATGGGAATTCACCCAAGTCCCCCCTTCATTGCCCTTGTTTTCTCTCTTTTCTGTTCCTTTCCTATGCTTATCTTCATGCATGTGTAACAAGGATTGCATGGGAACGCAGCTGCACCCCCTTGTTTTGGTCCTTATGTTTTCTTCCTCTTGTCTTTGGCTATAAATACATGCAATTAAGGGTTTCTCTTTACACCTTTGCCAAGCTTATCGCACTTACATCGTTTGCATTCTACATTGCTTCCATCTTCATTTTCTAAACTAAGTGTGTGTGGATTGTGCGCCAAAAATCATGTGTGTAAGGAAAGCACACCTAACCTAAATAACTAGGCAAGAGAAACTCCCCTAGGATTCTTTCATTGAGATGGAATGCGGGCTAGTTAAATCTTAGAGTAGAGTTGTTCTATTGGTGTAAGTTGGATGTCATACATCTAGTTAGGGTGCCTAAAAAGCAGTAAGTCCTCCTCTTCCCCTTTTTCTATCGCTTTCATTATGATCATTAATCTAATAATGCTTGCTTTCCTCTTTTTCAGAAAGTGCTTGGTACGGGTGCAGGTGCCCCTAGGAAAATTATGATGGACCTAATAGGTACAGAGGCTCAAGTTTGATTTATGCTAAACAGTGCTAGTTTCGGTGCCTTCAATTCTACTCTGAAAGGAGTAGTAGATTTAACTGATTGATGTGTTATTCAAACAGTGGTCAAGAAATTTTGGGATACCAGTGATACCTTTCATCTCCCATTTTGGGAGATGACCATAAGCCCTCTTGATTTTGTTGTGTTTATATGTCTTAATTTTTCTAGAGATCCATTAGTTTACTGAGAAGACTTCCATGTTCAACAGTTGCTAGCTTTTTCGGCTTTTCAGCCCCGTCATGAGCGAAATCCCTTAGGTGAACCGCTTTTCCTGTAACATTCTTTTTGATGTGGTAACCAATGATAAGTTTTGGTCCAAGCATTCTGCTGATCAATAAGCTCACGTTATTTTATCCATTCTTCTTAACACTACCATTTTTTCTGATTTAGGCAATCACTGCTATTTACACTATCTAGTCAATCTTGCTGACCTTAATAGAGTGAAAGATTTGAACTAGGGGTTGTTGCATATTTCACCCTTATTTGTGGTATGCAAGTTAGGGTGAGAAAAACTGAAGAAACTCATGGGAAACATAATACTAGCTTACCCATGGGGGTTTTTGGAGGGTGATAGAGGAAATCCCTGATAGTTCATAATGATCAAGCAGAACCGCCCATTTTTCCCATAGTCTCGTGGACGATGAAAAACCAAACTTTTTGGCAATTTTGAGCTAGAAGTCTTTAGTGGCTTCGAGAAGTGATAAACACTTCGACCATGTTATTATTACCTTGAATGACTTGTTGAGATTTGCTTATTCTAGCCTTCTAATTTTTTTTTTTTCTAATTTCCTTTCTCTATAGGAAAACTTTCACTCATGGGAATGTCGGGTCTTTACCTTTAGGATACAGGACGCTTGATAATCTTACCCAGCATCAGATCTTTATGGAAGGTCTATTTAGTTTTATTTGGTACTTGGGTGAGAGAACACGCCAACCAATGGCCTCCTTTTGTTCCTAGAGATCCACCTCGATCCATGTTTTATGCACGGACCAATCTCCTGAGGACATGGATGAGATGAAAATATGTCATCACTTTATTGATTATAACGATCATGAATGTGACTATGCTACCTATCTTCACCGCATCATAACTTATTTGGGAACATATCCCGTCTCTCTCCTCTTTTTTCACTATATCGTCTAAGCTTCTAACCCTTGTAAATCTTCTTATAGGAATTAACTCCAATGCTCCTATAACTAGTTTGAAAGTTAATGTGGGAAGACAGGAAGAGGAGGCAGTAGATATAGATGACCCACTAGTCATAAAGTCTAAATGTCCTGAGCTTCTATTTCCTCATACCTTTAGGGGGGTAAGTATGTTGCTTACTTTAATTCCTTGAGAAGTTTATGTACGCATTTGTCTTTTATTTATTCCAGCGCAATCGAGAGCATTCAAGTTTAATGGTGTGGTATTTTCATTCCATGAAAAAGGCATTTACAAACCTCTTCACCTGCTGACATCCACAAACGGATGAGGTAACCTGCCACCTTAGTTCCTCTTGAGGGGATTGTTGCACTTTTACTGAATTTTCTTTATCTTTTACAAAGGCACTTTATGCAAGCCCTAAGCAATCTAGTCATCTCATTCGAGGAGGTGTCATACAACAAAAGCACAAGATATCCTAGAGTCTTCTCGAACTAAAGATATGGAACCTCATTTTGATTTGTCAATTAAGGCAGAACCGATCCAAGTTTATGATCCATAAGATCCCTATACCCTTGCCTCTTTTTTTGGATAGCCTTATGTGCCTTAGATTTTGTATGGTGAATCATCACCCTGATGATGCATAGCGACACTACACATTATTCTTGGACGTCATGAAGTAATCCTCAATCTGATGTTGGCACCAGTCTATGGTGGAACCAATAGTGGGCTTTGGATGATCAGTAGAAACGATCGACATAGCTTATGTATGATCCTTTCATTATGATGTAATGGTATTTACTATGCAAATTTAACCTTTATGCAAATCTTATGTGGTAATGCAAGCTACGCTATCTTGACTCTGTGTAAATATAGCCCCTACTCCCCAAAATAAAAATGAATGAAAAAATAGAAGACATCAATAAGTATCAAGGGTTGTGTGGTCCTGAGTAACAAATTTTATTTGTGGTCAGTCAAAATCACAAGTATTTTTGTTAAAGTTGTAAATGTTTTGGTCAATAGATTAAGGCAAGGCTACGTGGTAGCCCTAAATACGAATCTTGGCCGAGTTCCTAACATAATTTGGGTCCTGGCTAGGTTCCTCTGGGGGTTCCCTAGCCTTATCCTATTCGGATTTAGCTTTGAACTATTCTCGAGATAGGAACTCGTCCAGGTTCCTGCTAACCTCCCTATTCGAATTCCACCTGACTTGGAATTAGCTCTTTTGTGTAGCTATAAATAAAGACTACTTGCACTTTATCTTCACCCATCCTTGACACAAGCATCCTCGAACTAGCTGTTCTGAACTAACTGCTTAATTTGCCATAATTCGCCATGCCTTTTGAGATGGTCCTCTCTTTGTCTCTTCTTGGCTAATAACCCTTGATGTGAAAGACAAGTACCTTGCTTTTCCCTTAACGCGAAAGATAACCAAAGAGTTTAGTGTTATCCTTAGCCTTTCCCTTTATTGCCCTGGTTGTGCCAACTTATTCAAGGGATATGCCCTCCCGATATTATCGTTTTTTTAGGTATAAGCGAACAGTGTATCTCCACCATAGTTATTAGGGATGAAGTCGATTTTGAGTCATCCCTAATTTTTCTTTTTTAATAAAAGAACATGCAGGCTCTTGAAAGCACACATAAACATCATGCAATTCTCCTATGCCTTGTAGGAGCCTTCCTATTGGTTGGTGGTTTCTGAAAATAGGGGACCTACAATGCTATCGAACATAACACAAGGGATTTGTGTGATCAAACTCCTATTTCGCTTTTTGTTGTGGAGATTATATTATGCGTAGATCGACTTTGCCACTACTCAGGTCAATTTTTTTTTGGATAGTTCATTGCTGTTTCAGGTAAGTTTTCACCTACTTAGGCCTTGCCTGACTAGAAAATAGGCCCATAATACAGCCAGGTCCCCCCATGAGTCTACCCTAGGCTTTTGTTTCTTCCTCTCTCTTTCTTTTTCTTTTTTGTTTTAGGCTGGGTAATAGAACCAAATCAGGTTTCTACTAATCTTAACCCTTTTTTTATTTCTATTGGCATGCAAATTTGGTTGATAGAATGCCTTCCACTAATCGAGACACTTAAGAATGTTGACTCATACTTGGTTCTACAGTTCTGCTATAGAAAGAGGCTATTCAAGGATCAATCGATGGCAAGTTGGATTAGGTTGTTGGAGACACCTCTTTGTTGCATATTTTGTTGGCGGAGAATCCAGAAGCTTGTGACGAATGATGGGAATAGTGCTTATGTTTTTCTCATTGGACTATTGATTGGAACTTACTTCTTCCCTGGACGGTTGATGAGGTAAGTTGGTCATAAGCAAGCTGCCCTTACCTTAGACTGCATCCCTCCTCGATGTCATATGAATGATCTTGCTCGCATCAAATCCTGGGGTTAAATTGGCTTCATCGTCCTACCATTATAATGTCGTCTATCCTGTGTGCTACCTATATCTCAAAACACTACCTTGATTAGATGAATGCAAATGATGCAAGGCCAAGGAAGGCACTTTGGGATAAGGAGAATGCTAGTTTTTGGAGGCTATGAAGGTGGAAACCAACAAGGAAAGAGAAGACTTGTCCTACAGTGGAAGGAAGAGAACTAAGGATCCTACCCCCAGCTAGAAGACAACACCCCAGGCCAAAATAAGGACAAGAAGTTTAAGAAGGATTAGGAATTACAAGTTGTATGCTTTTCGAATTCTAATGATAAAAAAAGTATTATGCCTTTCTAGATAACTTTTTGCTTTTATTGCAAAGTGGCTAACTGCCTTTTATGCCCAAACGGCCTTATCTGTATGGCCAAGCCTAGCATAGTCCTGCTCTGAGCCTAACCCAATCCCTGCTTGGAACCTGGTTAGGTTTCTTCCTGTTCAAACTCCGCATAACTATCTTCGGGAGCTCATCTCGATTCTGGTGGCAGGCTTAAGGCTTTTTTACTAGGTCGGCCAAAAAGTGGAGTTATTTTTTTTTTTGTTAGAATGGGTGAATAATTAGTAAAGGGCAATGGTGTCGGACTATTAAGGCTTCCCACGTATTCACATTATGAAATCATGACTTCGTAGTTCATTACATCTTTTTTGTTAGCCTACTAAGGGCTTGTGAACGTATTGTGGGCATTAAATAAATTTTACTCCTTTTTTTTTCCTTCGAAGCTCGTTATGGGCTTTGGCATAGATCAATCAACTAAGTGTAATACTTTTTCAATTGATCTAGATTCAAATACTAAGTGTATTCGTCTCCATTGATGTCAATAAGTTTCATTGCTCCGCCTATCAAGATGATTTTCATGATATATAGGCCTAGACAATTAGGTCAGAATTTTCTCTTATATCTTGTATTGGAGCCTTAATCTCTTTAAGGACTGAGTCGCCTTTTTGTAGGTCTCTTGGCTTGACTTTCTTATTGAAAGCTCTTAAAATCTCAGCTTAGCAAAGTTGGCCATCCTGTAAAACCCTCAATCTCCTTTCATCTAGCATGACTAAGCTCTTTGTACTAAGCTTTCGTCCATTTTAGCTGTGGAGCTTGACTTTCTATAATTACCCTAAGTGAGGGTATTATTATTTCAATTGAAAGTACTGCTTCCACCCTATATACCAAAGAGTATGGTGTTGGTCCTATTAATGTGAGAATTGAGGTTCTATAGCCCCACAATGCAAATGGTAGCTCGTCAGGACAATCTTATTAATTCTCAGCCATCTTATTGAGTTTTCTCTATATATTGTTATTAGCTACCTCCACGGCTCCATTTTTTGGGGCTCGATAAGGGGATAACTTATAGTGCTAAATTTCTTATTTCTCGAGTAAGGCTACTACTTTCTTTCTAAAATGGCTTCGTTGATCACTTATCAATTCATGTGGTACACCATATCTACATATGATACTATTGATGAGTAACTTTGCCACATGTTTTGAAGTAACCTTAGCATAAGAGGTCACTTCTACTCATTTTATGAAGTAGTCGATTGATACTAACACATATTCATGGCTGCTCATTCCCTTTGGCATCATGTTTCCAATTATATCTATTCCCCGGACTGAAAAGGGCCATGGCGAAGTGAAGTGCTAACAGAAAGGAGGGAGATTGATGTTGCAAATTAGTATATATTTAGCACTTATGGCATCTTCTCAAATATACATGACAATTTGCTTCCATTATCGAGTAATGACATCCCATCCTTTAAGCATTCTAACATTGATGTCAGGGCCACACTCTCCACTATGAACTTTCTTCATGATTTTGTGCGCCTCCTCTTGTGTTACACAAAGTTTATGCCTACATCTATCGCCTTATATAGCTTCCCTTTATCCTCAAAATATTACAAAGCTAACAACCTTAATGCTTCTTGAGCTTTTGGGGAAGATCCTGGTAGGTACTCTTTCTTCGTTAAGTACAGGTATATGTTATAATACCAAGTAGTAAGGTTGATGCTGCATGCGTCGATGGTATAGCAATGGGCTGGCTTATTTCTCCTTTCAACTGATAATCGCATCGAATGAATGCCATTGGGAATATTTATCATTGAACTTAGCTTCGCTAGGGCATCAACAAATTGGTTATCTTCATAAGAAAGGTAAGTATAAGTGATATGGGTGAAGTTCTTGGTAAGATGCACTAAGTGAGCTTGGTATGGTGCTAAGGCTTCACTTCTTACTTTCCATTTCTATGAGATTTAATTGATTATCAAGTTGAAGTGTCTATACAACCATAGATGTTTTGCTCCTATTTCTATGGTAGCTTTCAACCTAAAAATACAAGCTTCATATTCTCCACATTGTTAGTAATGTAAAAATCCAATTTGATTAAGATAGTCGTATGTGCCCCTTCTAGAGATGCTAAAATGATGCTTACCCCAAATCCTTTTTGGTTTGAAGCCTTATCAAAATACATTGTCCAGATGCCCTGTTCTACTTGAAGAAACTTTATTGTAGAAGTTAAAGGTTTCTTCCTTTCAATCCTGCATTCGGACGTTAGCTAAGAAGTTAAACACGACTCTTCTCTTAGTCGATTTTTGCGAGATGTAATGCAAGTGGAATTCTAATAGCGTTACTATTCACTTAGCAACCTTGCCACTTATCATTATTGCTGCAGCATATACCTTATCGGGTCCATGGATGCTACTACATGTACCATATAGTTGATATGTAATGCTTGAGCTTCTTGGATGCCCAAACTAAGGTCAGAGAGGTTTTCTCCAAGGGGCTATAGCGAGTTTAATATTCCAGAAACTTTTTACTCATGCAATGGATGACCCTTTCCTCCTCTTCTATCTTTTGGGTTGGCATTGCCGCCATTGTTGTGATCATTATTGTGAGATAGAGAATAAGGGGAATGGTTGGTTGTGGAGTTACCAGCACTGATAGATTAGATAAGTACTTTTTAATTTTATTGAATCCCGACTAACATTCCTCATCCCATTCTGGTTTCACTTCTTCAACTTCTTGAAATATGCTCACATATCATCGTTAACTTTGATATAAAGTGGCTAACGCATTATAGGTGACCTAGGAACCCCTGTATTTCCTTCTCAATCTTGGGCATTGGCATTTCATGTATTGCCTTGATCTTTAAAGGGTAAACCTCAATTCCCCTAAGGCTAACCATGTATCCCAATGACTCCCAGACATGACCCCAAATGCGCATTTCTATGGGTTTCAAGTGCATATTATACTTTTTGAAATTGTAAAGAATATTCGAAGAGTTGAAATGTGTCCATCCCATTCCTTAAACTTTATAATCATATAATCTACATATACATTTGCCTCTTTATTCATTAAATCATATAGCGGGGTGGTAGTTGTCTTTTGGTGGATAACTTCAATGCTCTTTGAACCAAATGGCATCACAATGTAGCAATAGGTTTCCCAAGGGATAATGGAGGTAGTCTTTTCCATGTTCTCCACTGCCATTTTGACTTGGTTATAGGTAACATACCCTTCCATAAAAGAGAGGAGAGCATGTCTAGCTGTGTTATTAACCAAAATATCTATATGTGGCAAAGAAAAATCATCTTTTGGACTTGTCTTATAAAGAGTTGTGAAATCTACACACATTCTCACCCTTTCATCTTTCTTTGGAATTGACATAATATTTGCTACCCACTGAGGGTAGTGCGCAACCTTAATGAACCCGCATCAAATTGCTTCTGTAGTTCTACCTTTATTTTCAAGGCCCATTCGGGTTTAATCATGTGGACATTTTGTTTCATCGATTTGGCATCCAGATAGATAGGAATGTTTTACTCAATGATATCCCAGTCCATGTGTGGCATATCTTTGTGAGACTAATCTATGAATTCCCGTAGGAGTAAAGTAAATCTCTCTTTCCCTTCTGGGGTTAGTAATTTTCCTATCTTAAGCTCTTGGGGCTCTTTAGGAATCCTTAAGTTAATTAATATTGTGTCCTCTATTATGAAGGTTCAAGTTTCATGGTCTTCCATTGCTTTAATTAAATCTTTGGGAGTTATATCATCATTTTCGTTATAAGAGGCAAATAATTCAAAGGAAATTGAATAAGGTGAGTTCATCTTGTTGAAATCAGAGATGAATACGCCTGATGTATAGTTTGGGGAAATAGAAACTAAAGATTGACTTTCATGCTCTATCCTAGATTTTCCTAAACTACCCCCTATAGCTATACTGAACACTTTTCCTTTCTCTTCAACTATCTAATTCACTTGCTTATGGCTGTTTGCATCATCTTCATTGATGAAGTTTGTAGGCTCAACTCCACTATTGAACATGAGGAAAAAGACAACAACAGAGTATCTCATGTTTCCTATAATCTTGTCCGAGCAGGATCCCAAAGATACTGGTTTCAGCCAAATGGGTCTAATCTTAGCTCTTTCTTATAGAAGTAAGTTCCTTTTCTAATAGCTTGCAATCATTAAATATTTTTAACCCAAGCACTCATATTCATTTCTCTTTTATGTAGTCGGGCTTAGGAAACTATATTAAGGAAAATTATCTCCTTGACGAAGGAATTGTTCATTAAGAGTGAGGGGCTAAGGCCTTATGGTGTACTACTTCTGATGTCCCTTTTTGGCAGTAGTTGTTTGGGCTTGTGCTTCTTGTTTGGCTTTAGCCACTTCTTAGGAGTGGGCTGATACAATAACTTAACTTTATAATCTTCTTTTTGAGTTAAGGGAAAGGTAATATAGCCTTGTGCTCTTTGGCCTATAGCCATCCTTGGAAAATATAATGATTTTTTAATGGATGGCATTCACACTTAAATTTGAATAGGAATGAAAGTCAAAAGGAGCCAAGTCCTTTTCTAAATCGGCTACTACTTCAAAGTCATAAAGTTCTTTGTCATTACAATCGTGCACTATTTCTAACACTGGCCCCTTGCTATTGATGGCAGTATATAAATTGTCTCCTTTAATGGTGACCACCGATCCTTTTATCAACATCTTTACTTTGAGTGCAGGGTAGATAGAATTGCCTGGTGTTTATGAAGCCAAGCACTGTCGAAAAGCAATTGAAGGTAGTTAGAATGCCTACAACTTGGAATTCCACATTCTTTTCAACAGGGCCTATTTTAATAGGAACAAAAATAGTGCCCAACACCAGTCCTTTTGAGTTATCATATGCTCATAAATGAGCTCAAGGCATTGAGAGTTGGTCTTCCTCAATTTCTAGCCTTTTAAGAGTTCTTTTAGGGTCAACATTCATATCTGAGCCATTATCGACCCAAGCAAGTGGTATGTACTTATGAAGGCATATCACAGTGAGTTATAAGGCGTTGTTATACATTAAAACCCCTTACGGAAGACCCTCATTGCTAAAAGTTATACTACCTTACCTAAATGATTGAAGCTTTCATTTCTTCAGGTGAAGCTTTAGGGACATGTCAATCTTATATAGTCATCTATTACGACCTTTTTAGAAACTACTATAGTTGCTAAATTGCTACTTCTACTTTAAGCTTCTTTACTTGTTTCAGCACAAGATCCACTTCTTGGACTGTAGCCCCGCTATCTTTTCCTGAGGCCCATTATGGGCCCTCTTTGACTTGGTGTTACTCAATTTTCTTAAGGTGTTGGACCTTAGCTTGGTCTTTTTCTCTCTAAAAGTATTTTTCTTCATTTTCTCCCTAGATGTCATTATCACTTGTTTCAGCAGTCAAGTAATCCCCTTGTGTCTCATATGCATCCTCCTTATTGCTTTCCCATAAGCCATGGACTTTTGAATACTATGCGGGTTAGTAAACTGTTAGCTTCATAAATATGGATGGATCCCATTCCCTTTCTTGATCACCATAGATAGTAAAGATGCTTTCATGGTCCTTATGTGGATTCTTATCATTATTGGGCTTTTGAGCTGCTTTAGGCAATGGGGCTGCCTTCACTTGAACATCTTCTCTAGCCTGTTTTTAAAAGTCTAGTAGTTTTCAGTATCATGCCCCCTAGCCCAATGATATTTGCAGTATTTTATTGGATCAAAAGATTTAGACTACCTAAGGGCTTCAGTTTCAGGCTTAGCCTCAAGAAGATCCATTTTTCCTTTGGGCAATAGTCGTTCTAGAGCTTAAGTAGGCGGTCACTATGGGGTATACCCTATGTAATGATGTATCACATACAATTCTTTGAAGATGCTAGCCTGTTTATCCTTGTTCTTGTATTTGCCCTCCAGTTGCTACTAGTCTTTATAGGTGCTTCTCTAGCAAATTCTTCTTCTACGAACATATCTACATTCCTAAGTGCAGTAAAATTTTCAAATGGTCTAAATCCCAGGTGATGCATATATGTAGGTTGTAGGTTCCTTGTGGATAGTCTCACTTGGTCAGCTTCCAAAGGTCAATACACCATGTGAGTGGCCTTCGCCCTCCATTTAGCAAGTAGTAAGAAAACCGTTCCTTCCCTTCCTGCCTGACAACACTATGTCTCTAAATGTGATTAGGATGTCAACATTGTATTAATACTAGTGTAAGGACTCTCTATGAAGATCATCCCAATTCGTGACCTTTTGTGGTTCGCAGCATTATACCATCTCATCACATACTTGTCAAAAGTCTAGGAAAAAATAATGTGGAGAATATATTTGTTAATTTCTTTTAAAGTCATAGAACACGCAAAATTTCTCATATGTTAGTAAGGGTTTTTAGTCCCATGAAATATGATATCGAGCATGGTGAATTTTGAGGGTAATTTTTAAAGTAATTGTGGAACATCGAGGATTCTTTAAGCAATTGTTCTATACGATCTACTTATGGATGGGCTTGAGGAGTGCCCTTTTCCCTTTCTTCTTCATTCTTCTTATTACCTGGCTCTCCTTTTCATTCATCTTCTCATTTTTCATTGTGAGGTTTCTCACTATTTTTCTTTAGAGTGTCCTTGATAAGGGTGTGGAGTACAGTGGCCATCAGTTCCATCTTCTTGTTACTCTCCTTTATTCTGGTTTGCATCATTTTCATCATCTTCATAAGTTGATTGATCATGTTATTTCTGGCCATTGGACTTGGTGAAGGATTGGATTTTGATTTGGATTTTGACTTTGACCAAACCAGTGGAGTTTCTCAAACTTCTATCAAGATAGGAGTCTTCTGGTTATTGAACTCCACTCATATACCTTCTTAGTCTTCTTTATCGTGATCACTAAGATAGTGGTTTAGAGGAGTTAATAATGATAGGTCAACAATAATTGGCTATAGGGCAGAAGGAAATGGTTAATGACTTAAGGTTAGGTAAGAAGGAGACGAGGATATCGTGGGCTTGAAGGTTAAGGCTAGGATGGGAATGAATGGGGTTAAGATGTTGGATTTATGTTGAAATCAGGCCTTACCCCAGATTGGGTCCTAGGTTGGGCTTATGAGGCTAACCTATGTGCCTAAGTTGCATATAAGTTTATCCTAGTTGAATCCTAGACTTATACTGGGCTCTAGCTCTGTTCTCATTTCCGTTTGCCTAGAATGGGATAACTTAGACACATAGGTAGATCTTAATATGCTTGTGCATGACTCTTAGACCTAGAAAATGGATGTGAGATGCATATACTATGAACTTATGGATCAAATATCTAGGTTTTAATTAAACTTGTTACATTATGAATATGATGTATGATTGGATATAACCTAGAATGGACTAGGACTCCAAATGTCTAAAGGCTTAATTAATGGATCTTAGGCGTAAATGAACTCACGAACTATGCACAATGAAGCCATATGATGCATGACTCTTTGGACCTAGGTAGCTTACAGTTGATGTGTTTAGACTCACAATGAACAACTTTGATTCATGAATCAAAATGTAACGGTAAGGGCCTTGGAAACTGACTCTATGCCATAAATGTAAACTGGGTATGAATTAAGGTGAAGCAAATGGGACTGAACCCTGTGCCTAGATGGGTTTTGTAATATCCCGACCCTAAATCATGCTTATTTATTTAATTAAGCCATGTTATTAATTTTTCACATTTATTTTTCTCATTTAATCATCCCAATTGAGAGATTTCATTTTAGGCCCTACTTTGCAATACGAGTTTCATTTACCATAAAATTGTTTTTCATAATATCACAAAAGTTTAATTTTTAACCATGTAAAAATTTGGGCCCAAATTCATCAAGTTTGACAAAATTCATTTGGGCCCGATTTATTTTGGGTTCAAATTGTGGCCCGAAAATTTTGGTGTGATTAAATTAAATTGATTACCATCATTATGCCTAATTATCATTACCAAAAGTTACCTTATGGATGGATAAATATCAGCCAAGTAAGTGAGATAAATCTTAAAAAAAAATTACAAGCAAACCAAGCCACACATTTTCTTCTTCGTCTCCTCCTTTCTCTCCCCATGGCCTGCTGCTGCTGTTGCTGAATTTTGGTGGCTGCCACCACCTTCTGCCACTAGCCAGGGCTTCCGCCGGACAGCCCCAACACCCTAGCACCACTAGCCGCCACCCCCAATCCTCAAAACCGCCAAACATCACCTTCATCTCCCTCTTTTTCGAACTCAAAGTGAGTGACTCTATGACCTATCTTGTTGATTTTGGTTTTGATTCTTATTTTTGTGGATTTTAGTTGATTATGTTATTTTGATAAGAATAAAAACTATTTTGATGTTTTAATCTATTGGTTATGCTTAAAACCATGCTATGGTTGCGTTTGCGCATGAGCATGCAAGCTTGAGTTTGAAATGATGGATTTGGATTTTGGTACTTGATTTTTATGATCTTTGGCATTAGTAATGGATATCATGATGTTCATGTTGAGTTTGGATGAGTCTAAGTGCAAGAATAAGTTGGCCACAAGCTAGGGTTTTGGTGATCAAGCATGGGTTGATTTATTTCTAGCATCAACTCTATTATTTGTGTATATTTGGATAAAAAAATGAGTCTTGGATGTGTTATTTAACTTGGGAAATCACTTGAGTGATTTTGTATAAAGGGGTAGATTATGAAAATTTTCCCAATTGATTATGAAAGGTCATTTTGCTCATTTATGCAAATAAGTAAGCTTATGGATGTGTTTTGAGTGTTTTTGAACAAGAGAAGAATTGAATATTTAATGTAGATAATTATGGATTAAATTTGCATAATATGGCATTGTAACATGATGATAAGGAACAAAGCTTCGTTAAATGATTTTAAGGAATGATTTTAGAGGGGAATTATGTGAAGAAAGGGGGAATTATGTGAAGAAGGCGGGAAATAAGAACAGTAGGGCTGTAAACAGACCCCAAATAGGGGTCTCTTTGCAATTAAAATGGTACTGTTTGGCCCATCAAAATATTGTTATTTTTGGTAGATAGATAGATCCATGAGTTATCTTTCAAATATTTTTTTAATCACTTCATTCCGAGTTGTGTCGAAAAAGTTATGGCTATTTTACTAAGACTGCGCAGGACAGATCGAGCTGTGCACAGTTGTGTTTCGGCTCAATTTTAGGGCCCGTGTTGTGGTAATTGGATTTTGTACTATGAATGAAATTTTTGAGGAACTTCTTAAACGTTTCATATTGGGGTTTTAGGTCTCCATTTGAGGTCAAGGGTGAAAGTTATGTATTTTCTAAGGGAGACCTTGAATCGGTAAGAACTTTGATAGTTCTTAGAAGCTTATTTGGTTTAGAAAACTAAGTTGTATAGCATGTATAATGAAATTGAAGAAGTCAGGAGATTGATAACTCAAGATCAGTGTTTGTTGGTCCTAACCGGTATGTTTAAAGTTATTTTGAACATACCACCACTCTAATTGTCTTCAAACATTTGTTATCCATCTCAGAAATATTTATAAAAAAAAAATCCCGTGATCAATTATAACCATCAAAGTCTTTCTTTTATGACCTCAGTTATTCTAGCTTTATTAGTTTTACTCCAATATAATTTCACTTTGAGTTAAATTATCCTAATTCATTTAGTTTTCAAATCATTTTGGTATAACTTATCTTCTATTGAATTATTTGAGTTATGGATGCCTTTCAATGAATTTCTATTATAGTTAGAAATTATAAAAGTTAGTGTCATTTACTAATTACATATACCTACAATTACATTGGTTAAATAGAATCGGAGCCTAGTCTATCGTTTCTCATTATACAAAAGTATTATCAAGTGAGATTACATTTTAAAGATTTCAGGTACATTCATTGCCTGTATCTTTGAAAATTAGCACGTATTTATCAAAATTATAATGTTTTCGTAAGTACATCAATGAATCAGTTTAATCAGTGATTTATCACATAATTAGTGACCCCATTAGTTATCAGTTATAGGGCATTACCCTTCAGTTACCTGCACTGCTTCAGATCAATTTTCCTAATCGGCTTCGCAGGTGTACACCTATCCATAGATCGTAAGAATATCAAGGGGTTTGCTATTATATAGCAACTAGCAATTGCAGTTTGCATTCATCTCATTCACTTTTTTAATTTAAAATGAATTGCCAAGCAGATGCCCAACCAATTTATGGAGAGATCTTTTAACAATATAGGAATGCATGTACTAAACTTCGACTCACAGTTTAAAATGTTTTGCATGTTTTGTTTTAGGCAAATGTTTAGTGATTCGCCCTCATGCTAGCAAACCAGCTGAAGAAAATAAGTTGAGCAAGAAAATCTGGATGGATCAATAGTAACATAGTGCGTGCATATTTGAAGCTGTGTTTTGAAATCTTCAGTGGATGGAAGGGTAGATTATATGGTGAATTGATTTACTATGTGTATAAACCTTATGTTGGTTAACAATTGACTGTATATGGTTTGATCGTGTATGAATGTGTGTGGCTGAAGCTATGCCTAACTATGTTCATTCTAGTACTCATGCTTCAAGCCTTGTCCTTTTTAGATGATAGTAACGCACCGATCATTGGGTTTATCAGTTGAAATTAAGAAAATCAGAATAGTGATTATAAGCAGTGGCACATGCTTAATTAGGGGGCGTTACAGGTTCCCTGCTGGGCCCTGGGGTGATTGCTTTGTTTTCCCAAGACACTAACTCTTACAAAAACTCCCTAGATCTCGGCTGGGCTCCTATGAACCTACTTTCTACCCATTCTCCTAATACAGGATGGCATATGATGCTTTTTTTTTGGGGGGACAAAACCCGGCAAAGTTCCCCCCTTTTATTCTCGTTTTTTTAAAAACAAAAAACAAGATCACTGCTATGATGTAAAATAGGGTTAGAACCTTTCTTAGATTTTGGGACAAAAGTAGTTTGCGCCCAATAGTTTCAAAAGCCATTTTTTACCCTTAACCTAATATTGCTAGACTTAACCCTTCTTAACCTAGGCCCTCCTAAGGCAAAAAGGATCATTGCATAGCCTTTAGGGTTGGAGGTAGTCAGGTTATAGAAAACACATCCATGCACATAAATGAGTTCCACCCTAAGCCAAACTTCTATGTTACAAGGGATTTAGGTAAGGATTGTAGCGGTTCTCTCATGACCCAAATGCTTCATACATTATCCATGGTGTCCGTGGTAAGATTGGAACATTTTGGTTGTATCCATTATCGTGTGGATAGGGAATGTATCACAAGTGGGTAGATCAATTGCATGGTCAATTTGAGAGACCAATGGACCATCGAGTTAACAAGTTGATCTCTCAAGGGTAATAGCAGAGTTTAACTAGAGGTGTTGTTGATCGGATACATTAGGACCTTTTAATGCACGAGTTCCTAATGCAAGTATAGTTAAAAACAATCTCTTGCGTTAAATTTCAAATCTCATCCTTTTTTCTATTTTTTTAATAAAAAAATCCCTGGAAGTGTTGCCAATGTAAGAACCACATCCTAGGGGTCATCCTCCAAATGTTATTCCCCTAGGAATGGTTGGACGCGCATGATAGATGCTTGGATTCAAAGTTGATTTTTTTAAACTTTTTCTAAAAAAGAGATCACTATGGTAGAATCTGGACTGGATTAGTAAACTAGGCCAGAATTCTGATCCAAAAATTTGGTGGGGTTCCGTAGATAGAGCTAGGTCCAATATCCTAATCAAGTTCCTAGAAGTACTGACTGCTTGATCCATGATCATGGTAATCAGCCTGATCCAAGAGCTAGTGCTGAACCCAGATTCGAGTGTAGATCGTAAAACTGTCTGGGATCTAGAATCCTACTATTCAAAATAAGATAAAATAAAAATTAATTAGTTAGTAGACTTGCTAGTAAATTTTAAGAGAAACTTACAAAGCAAGTTCACTTCTTGAAATGAGCGATTATCAAAGAGACAATAGGTTCAAGAGAGCAGTGAATCGAAGGGTAACGAAAGGGACATTAAGCTTACTTCAAAAAGGATTTTGACAGGGCCCTAAATGAACACTGGTGTGGGGAGCATCTAGTTCCATTGGCTTGAACCAAGGATCGAAAATCAAGGATGAAGGTAAGATATCGTGATGGAATGCATCACAACATCGTCTGCCATCACTGACGACCTCTATTAACCAATACGGGAAAGTAAAATTTGATTACACCTAAAATAACATGGATGCATCATATTAGGGTCACGAATTCCAACAATAGCAATCAAAATACAAGGCTAGTCAAAAGAAATCAAAAGAAACAATTGAACATACTACAGCAGGCAGGGATACTACCTAAAGGTTACATATTTATAAAATCTGCAATCAAATAAGCAAAAGAGAGAAAATAAATAGAAAGAGTGAGAAAAAGATTGGATTTTTGCTCTCAGGATGGCTCACCTGATTCACCCGAGAACCCAACAAAAGGTTGAAACTTCAAGGATTAACGATAATTCACATCTTGAATGTTGAAATATTTTCACTCAAATGTTCTCTCCAAAACTCCTCAGTGTCTTGCTAGTATTTCTCTATTTTTTCTCATTCTTCACTTGTATTTCTTGCTATTTTCTAGTTATTTTTGGTGTCTCTAACCTGGGGGTACCTCCCTTTTATAGTGGTCAAAGGGATAATCTCAATCGGTTTTGAGAAAGGAGAGCTAATCTTATTTGCATTAAATTTAATCTAAACAAGCCAATTAATCTAGATAGGATTCTAATTGAATAAACACATTTTAGACAGAACTGTAGTCTAAGAGGGATAACATTGAGGATGCCGGCTGGGTTCCTAGCCAGAGGAGTCGATTGGGTTCCCGGTTTGGATCAGGCTGATTGGGCCGGCTTCTCTTGCTCTCTTTTTGTTTTTTCCATTCAGATTCAATTTTAAAGACCACTCTAGTGGGCGCTAAACATACAGGTCAAATAAGACGCCATTTTAGGTGTCAACAATATTATAAATTTTGATCTAGCAACTGGTGGTGCTTCTACATTCTTTATTAATTGGAAGCCGTAAATTAAATCCGTTTGAGAGTGTCATGGATACATGGAAGAAACTGTACTAGATTGCTGTGGTTTCATGCAAACACTAAACATAAGAGCTCACGATTGTGGAGGAAACACCCTCTGTGCTTCCAAGAGGTAAAGTCACATACGTCTAGCTCTCCCAAACTTCTTTTAGTGAGATCCATTTTGGGCTTGTCGCTTTTGTCATTGTTTATCATGAAGTAAATTAGAAAACCTTTCAAGAAGCTACAACTGAGGTAGCTAGGCAACAGGGTGTTTCTTTTTTGGGGGGGGGGGGGTGGTTTCTGGGGCCAATGGTAGGCAACATCGGTGTTTATCTTGCATGAGTACGGAATTATTGAAGCTGGCTGGGTCTGACATTTACGATTGTCGCTTTTTTCCCAACGGGAAGAACTTTGCACAACAGAATGCGAATCAGGGAATGTATTCAATGTAGGTCATCGATTATACACCCTATATCTTTCTGAGTTCTCTAAGCTGAAGTGCATGATGCTGGTATATGATCCTTCGTAAATTGCCTTGGACCTCTTGGTGATTCACGCTACATTCGATAGCCTCCAAATGATTCTGACCGGGAGCAAAATCTTAAAAATAGAAATACCTGTCATGTTCGGCTAGGTTTGATTGGATCTTTCATGGTGGGTAGTTGAACGTATAACTTAGTCAAGGTGATTGAAGTTTAGTGAACCTAGTGATGAAGAGCCTTCATACAGGTTATAGAACCGGCTACTTCGGTATTACTGATTGAAAACGTAATGAGAGTATCAACAGGCGGTGGAGAACTCGATATTAAGGTTCATCGGAGTTGACATTCCCACATAATTGCTTAAAGGAAAGCAGAATCTTTGGTGCCTGTGCTCGATATGACTCTTACGTTTATAGTGGACTAAGTGAGCTAGAGCAATAGAAAGGACTGTATTTTTCATCAGAGTACGCTATATTCCTCTTCATGAGCACATGCTACGGTCCACTTGATCATTTTCACAAACTCTCCTTTGTCTGACAAATAGTTCATACATTTATGTAAAACAGAAAGGGTAGCATTGTGGCTAAGCTTTGTTAACTTTATGTCGAACAACTGATTAAAATTTCTATATATAACTGCCTACCTGGTAGTTCTTATTTAGGAAACAGAAGAACACACTCCTCTTTACATAAGTGATTGTCCACATCTCATCAACTATAGTATAAGGAGCAAAGTGTAAAATGACAGTGCTTATCTGCTTGACCTCATCACATGAATTATAGCACAAGGAACAAGGCCTAAAATGCCATTCCATCCCTATCTGCTTCCAGCTGAAGTCCTCTTCCAAACCCATATTGCTCCGGCATCCATCAGCATAGGCACTAGTTTACCTTGTACTTGGAGGCTGAGTACCTCATTAGCACCACCTACGAACTTTTTTCCAATGAAAACAGCTGGCACGCTTGGCTTATTGCCCATTCTCTGGAGCGCATTTTCAATTTCTTGCCCATTTGGAATTTCATCTAGCTCATAAACAGTTGGATTGGCTCCATAGCTGGTGAGAAGTTGCTTCGTGGAGTGACACACACAGCAAGAGCTCTTGCTGAATATCACTAGTGGCTTTTCATCTACTGAATTCTTAACAACATCCATTTTCAGTGACTGAATTTCTCTTCAGTGAACCTAGGAAGTGGGAAAATGTAAGTTTGAGGGGTTTGAAGATGTTAGGTTGTGCCTGTGGAAAGGTTTGGGATTTTGCTATGGAGAACTTCTGCTCCCTGCGATATCTATTTATAGAGTTCAGTTTGACGTGTAAGTGCAATTTTCATTGTAGCAAAGGCTGCATTTTACTGTTTAGGAATATTTGAATAAACGTCTCAATGATCAAAGATTTTATCTAGTAGTAATATTCCTATGTAGCCATCCAGGAGGGGGTCAGAGCAACCTGTTTGTGAATCAAATTTGATCGAGAATCAAATAAGGACAAGATATATAATGTAGACTGGTTCATGGTTGTATGACTACATTCATGCATTCTCATAGTGGATAAATGGGGGGCTCCCTCCAAGTGTTAGGTTAATTGTTGAGGATATCTCTTCAAAACAGATTCCGTTCTTTGGCTTTTCAAGTCAAGTTGTCTAGATATTACTAGATATGGGGAAAGTTAAGGCTGCCGAAGGATTGTGTCATCTCTTTAAAATTTCACTTTACTACCATTGTAAGAAGTTTCCTACACTTGTTTAGAAGAATATGCTGAAGTGGATGAAAGAGGTAAGATCTAATCCAGAAAGAAAGACTTTCTCATTCCATATGAAGATTTCCTCCTGGTTTCAGCTTCAAAAGAATGATCTTAGGGGTGAGGACTTTGGCTGGAGAAATCTAAAAAGGATAAGGCATATCTGCACGTACTGAGTCCTCTGTGAAAGGAAAGATTAGATTGACTGTCTATAAGTAGGACCCTAAATGCGTGGCACAATCTCTCTATATGAAACATGTATGCTTTAGTAAAGATTTAGCGTAAGGAATTTCTTCTTACCTTGTGATTAGCAGCATCTTTTAAATTATCCTTATCGTTGTTTGATTCTCCATAACTTCTTTTATTGCATTAGTGTTTTAAGGCTATGCTTATTGGGGAGTGAAATTTTACATTTTCTCATCTTGGTAGACATTTCAGCATGATTAAAGCTGGATTGTTGTATGTTATGAGTCAAAGCTCTTTCCAGATTTTAAATTCATCATTGTTTGATTCTCTATAACTTCTTTTAGTGCATTAGTGGATTAAGGCTACGCTTAATATGGAGAGAAATTGTGCATATTGGCATCTCCCTAGACCTTCTTTGAGCATGAATAAAGCAGCACTGTTGTTGCTGTTATGAATTAAAGCTCTTTAGAGCGAGTTCAAAGATTGCCTGTTGGGCAGTTCCTTCACCTTTATTACATGGCATGAAGTAAACTATCTTCTTAAACTGTTTACTAATTCTTTTATTAGGAAGTAGTACTTAGGTAACTTGTTTCAAATCTAGGGTTTACTAGAAACAGCCTCTTAGCGACACTTTTACATAAGAAGCTTGTGCGCATTTCATCACAGATTTACTCTTTTCAAAACCTTGGCAGGACTCCCTGAGGTAATAAATTTTTAGCACAGTGAAAACACTGTAGCTGAATTTGGATGCCTTTTTGATCACTCTTGATTTAACAGAATCCCACACTTTATCTGATGCTGCATTTCTAATATGGGAAATCACCTTATGTCCGCCTAGTTCTATTATGCGCGCCACTTGTCTTCATTGTACGCTATTATACCCTAAAATTGATTACATTTGTGATCAGATCTATGATTAGAAATCCAAGAACATATCCTGGTCTTATATGTAGGCATCACAAAAAGGATTCTGGGCATAAGTTCTCAGAAAGATATGATGCACTTGAAAACTACGAGCCTGACCTTTACCCAATTTCATAGTTCATCGCATAATGATCAGTTCATATATGGTACGGCGTTGCCACGTTTTTCTTCGCAAGAATGATCTGCTGAATTCGAGAACGTTACATCACAGTCTAGATCAGAGAATTGCGACTGTGTTCGTCGTAAACAGATGGGTGAGTGACTTTGTGATCATTTTCGGCTTTAAACCAATGGATTTCAAGATTGTGCAGAATCTTAAAAAGTGTAGACTTGGACGGCAGCAACGTGTCTTCTATTCAAAAAGCCAGTGCTGCTGTAGACTGTGCCACTGCATTGCATTTTGCAAGTGCAGCCCAATCCGAAGCGAAGGGTCATTCTTTTATCCACTTGATCCTGTCAATTTGAAGGACACATGAGATATGATCCCTCATCTAACAGACCATGCACTTACATTGTCATGCCCGGATTATCTCTAATCTGCATACATATTAAAACAAAAAATCCTAAGGTTCCTAAGGTAGACTGACATATACCTGCTGGACAAACTTTGAAAAGTTTGGTTCCTCCTAAGCTATTCCCACACCTAAAAAATTAATTGCAATCACTAATGTTACCTTTGAAAAATTCAAAAGATATTTAGATTATAATAATTAATATATAGTTAAATGTTCCTATGTAAGGGTGGCTAACGGATTGGGCTGGGCTGAGTCCAGTACATTTGTTAATGGGCTGAGCTGGGCTATGGGCCAAATGAATCCGGTCTGCCCATGACCCGCCCATTACCACCTAATGAGTGTTTTTTGTTACTTAATTTTCTAACTAGTGTATTTGTAATTTTCCAACCAAATTAAACTAGTCAAAATTTAAAGTTAGAAAATACACAATCAAGCTAATAAACGAGTCGGGTCAAGTCGGCGCATAGGTGTCCCGCTTTTGGCCCGTTTAAAACCAGAATAAACTGGCGCTAGACAACAGTGTATAATTATTATTATTATTATGTACAAAGTATTGGTAATAAGGTTAACTAATTGAAACATATAAACTAGTGTGTCAATTAGGTTAAAAATTAATGGGTCACTAAACGGGCCGTTAATGGACCTGCCCAGTCCAGCTCACTAATATATCTTAGTGGGCTTGCCCATTAATGGCCCAGTCCATTATTGATCAGGCCCTTTATTAGACTCATTTTAAACGGGCCGACTGCTTAATTCAATGGGTACCTGGTCCGTTGCCCACCCCTATTCCTATGTTTTCCTCACAAAAGATACTTCTAATAAATATAATTAACACCAAAAATAAAGCTGAAGAAAATTTAAGAGATTGCAAGTAGTAGTGATCAAGCAAATAAAAAAGACTCTAACCAATAGTTAAAACTCCAACACCATTTTCATAAAATACAAAAAAAATAATATTCTCATTATCATTGATATATGTGATAAAGTAATCAGCACTAATTCTCGAAATTGAATTATTGAATGAGTAATGTATATATTTAAAAATCTAAACGTAATTAAGGTAAAATTTTAAGTTCTATCCAATGTTATGCGACAGGCTATTCAGACTTGATAAGTCCTAAAATAATACTAAATAGTTCTCCAATAAAAAAATAATACTACATATTGTAAAATAATGGATCTATTACGATAAGCCCACCAAAAAATATTGAGAAACATATTATTCAAATTAATATTGAGAAGCCCACCAAAAAATATACAAAAAATACGATATACAAATTCTTTGCCATTTGATTGATCACAATCTATTTTTAATATATATGATTATCTTTTTTATAGAAAAAAAAGTTCATTAATGAAAAGTCACAAACCATCTACATTGATAATTTTGTATCAAGAACAAATTTAAAACATCAAAGATGATCTATTTCTATTTCAACAAAGTTAATATTAAATATACCCGCAACATCATTCTGGCCTCAACTTGCTTTTTTCGACTTTAGTTTGTCTTTCTCAAATATTGGCAAGCTATGATGGTACAACATAATAGAATAAGTATCTGTATGATATATCAAATCTAACTTGTAAGAAAAATCATCTTAACTGACCCATATGAACTTTTATTATTGAATCATTTTTAATCAAACCTAATGAAACCAACTGATAAACCATAAAAATGCTCTCTAACTTAATCAAAAACCCTCATAAAATTTATACAAATAGGTAAGAGAAATAACCAGCATAAAAGACAAGAAATAAAATCCCATAAAGAGAAACCTAGCTCTTACAAAAAGAAGAGAAATTCTAAGTCTCATAGGAAGGAGAGAATTCTAGCTAACTCTCACAAGGAGAGAGAATTTATTAGAATAAATCATCGACACCACTAGATATTAAAATCAAAATCAATGGAACAAATCAATGTAAAAGGGGTTCACCACCTACCATCATTAAGCTAGTAGCAGCCCCAACAAACTGGACAAGAGGAGTAGAAACGAATGGATAGAGAATTAGGGTTTAGGAAGGAAGTGATAATTAGTTGTAGTTTACAATGATGATAGTTGTACGTAAATCCCAAAAATTGTAAAAAATTTTTAGAAGACTATAAACTAAAAATTCTTCTGTGCATCACACTGGTTGCCAAACCTATATAGTTTCTAGTAATTTTAAGCCTGTGAAGACCTTTCCAACATTGGTTAGATAAAGTAGAGCGAGTTTTGGTCTTGTATAGGTCATTTTTGAGTCAAATTAAAAAAAAAAGAATTTCTTTAGATGGAGTCCAAAAAAAGCCCTTCTTCAAGAGCTTTGTGCCAAAAATTAGGCTTTGGCTATAATATTAGCTATTTGATTGAATTAACACAAACTAATTTGGGAGTTCGGAAAAATTGCTTTTTTAATAAACTTTTTGGAATGGAAAACTAATTTCACAAAGCTCAAATGATACGCCTTTTAAGATAAGCTTTTCTCTTAGAGCTCCCCCCCCAAATAATAGTTTACTTAGGGCTGGCAAAAATCCATCAAACTTGATTAATCAAATTTGTCCAATTTGAAAAAAATCGGGCATGATTACAAAAGTTTTGTCTGAAATTAAAATTTAGACATCAGTTAAGTCCAAATTAAATTCGGAATGCAGTCGAATCGTTCAGATTTTTAAACCATTTTGTGTTCGAACAAATTTAGAGAATCCGACAGCTAGGTTTAGACATTGGATAGCTAAGTTTTATGGTAACTATGGTCCAAATTGTCTAGAAAATTTTATAAAAACAATTTCGGATACTAGCTTCTGACATTGAAAAAAGCGGTCGGGTTCAGTCAGATAAAATTTTGATAAGAATGTCCAAAAATTATATCATAGATTTGGATGTTCGGACAACTATTTCTGGACATTGGACATTCGAATTTGGGTCCGGTCTAACCAGAATACTCAATTTATAACCTGGACAGGATTCATGTCTGAAGTTTTTGTCCGAATTTCTGATTTTTCCAGACCCAAGTCGACCCGGACCTGAATTTTTTGTCAACCCTAATCAAATATTATTTTTCCCAAAAATAGCTAAAGAGTTAGCCAAAGATCCCCTTATTTTGGATTTTGATAAGATGTTGATTTGAAAATATTCAGATTCGTTAATTGTTTATGAGTTAGTTTTGTCGTAACTAAGCTACATAATCTTCTCTCCCTCTTTCTCCTCTCCCATTGTCCATGACGAGCAGTTTCTTTTCAAAAATTTAGGTGAAGAAAGGAAATGGCGAGTTCCATGGTCATTCCCAATCTTTCTTTTATTTGGTATGTAGAATTAGTATAATACGTAATTTTAGTTGTTGTCTCTTCAACTGGGAGATTAATTAGTCTCTTATTTGTGAGAATTGTGCTTTTCTTTGCAATTGTTAGCGTTTATTTCATGCTTGCTTGTCGCTTTCTTTGTGAGACTTTATGAATTTGAAGAGGATAGATCTGTTCTACATGTTGAGGCGGTTGTTCAATGGATTTCAACCTTTCACTCATAATATTCTTTGTTGCAAGAATATCTCGCTCAAGGGTGCTACACTAGATCAACGGATCAATCATGGTCAAGATATCATGGCAGATATGTGGATCTTTTCCCTAGTGTCACAGACTACTCTAGAATGTCCCATATTTCTCTAGAGTTCTCTAGACTATGCTCTAGGGGGTTCCATAACGTTCCACATAATTTCATACTTGTGTAGAATCTTGGATATTTGTGTTGAACATTGTGGATGTACAATATAAGCCATAGGATCAAATAGATCTCTGCTGTCCATTGAGGACGTGGATGTGTATATATATTTCCAAAGGGGCTTATTTGTACGGCAGGCATTTCTAAGCACAGTACGAGGCATTGTCCCAAACTTTCTTGTGTCCACTCTCTTTTTCTAAAATTCTCTTTTAGTGCTTACTTAACTTTTCATGAAGTCTAAATAAAGCAAGCATCAAGGCTTACTAGAAAAGTAATGAAGGGTTCCAAGCGAGTTTGGTAGCGCCGCATGGGTTAGAATTTGTACGAATTATCAACCTATGACACCAACGTGTACTAGGAAGCAGTGAGAGTCGGAAGATAGGTGGTTAGTGGGTTCAAGTTAGCATTTTTTTTTTTTTTACAAGATGTGATTCTGACATTCAAGATTGTGTATATTTTAGTAAAATATATATTATATGTGCTGTATGACAAATTACGCTTGATCAATGAAGTGTTCCTTTCCCTCGCCTAAAAAAAAAAACTCTTTTTTTTGAAAAATTTTCTCTATGCTTTTTATTCCTTGTATTTTTAGTTCCCTTTCTTACAACCTTTATGACCTAACAATTGCATGGCTACTAATTGGCTAGGCTTATCAAATGGGTGATTTTAGTTAGGTTTAGATTTGGGGGAACTTCAGCTCAAGTCGTGTTTGGCTTGACGAGATTTCAGTTCGTAACCTATATGAGTCACATCATTTTCAGTTCTAATTAACCTTAGGTAAGTTAATGTTTGCCTTGACAAAGTCATCTTAAAAACTAAAACAACTTTAGAGGGAAGAAAGTTTGATTCTATTGGTATAGTTTTAGTTAACCCAAGTTTTGGGTCTAAAATTCGATTAACTTATTTCCAGTCTTGGATCAGGAATGAGTATTGCTAGTTTGTCCGAGTTTTTTGTGTTAGTTCAACCTTGCAAGGTCTTGTATTTTTGTTGGAGTATGAAAGTGGGTGTGGTTCCACATTGATTAAAATTAAAGGGTTTGAGAATATGCATAAGTTTGTGAGATAATCTTCTCATTGCCAATTGATTTTGGATTAGAATCTCATTTGAGCTTATATACATGAGTCTTTGTTTATGGCCCAATTGATATAAAAAATGTAATATGTTATCAAAGCGGGCTGCTTAATCTTGATTTGTCATCTTCTCCATTTGATTAAAATTGTATACACATGTTGGGTTATATTAGTAGCCCGCACGTGAGGGGACGTATTGGAGTATGAAAGTGGATATTGTCCCACATTGATAAAATGAAAGAATATGAAAGTGGGTGTTGTTCAGTGTTGTTCCACATTGATAAAAATTAAAGGGTTTGAGCATATATAAGAGCTTGTGAACTACTTTACTCATGGCCAACTAGTTTTACATTGGAACCTTATTTGAGTTTATATGCATGACTCTTTGTTTAAGTCCCAATTAATATAAAATATTTAACATAGTATCAAAGCAGGTTGCTCGTTCTTGATTTGCCATCATCCCTGCTTGATTAAAATTTTGTGCATGTATTGGACCTTGTTGTAGCCCACACGTAAGGAGACGTGTTGGAATATTAAAATGGGCGTTGTTCCACATTGATAAAATGAAAGAAGATGAAAGCGGGTGTTTGTTGGATGTTATCCCACATTGATAAAAATTAAAGGGTTTGAATATATATATAAGCTTGCGTGTTACTTTACCAATTACCAATTAGTTTTGGGTTATAACCTCATTTGAAATTATATGCATGACTCTTTATTTATGGCCCAATTATAAAAAATTTAACATTATTACATATATTGCTCATGTATTTTTCCATTACTCTTGTGACGTATTTTTCCGTTTGAGCTTATATGCATGACTCTTGTAACGTATATTATATTCAGGAAGCACACTAAGGTTGGGGCGAGAGATTAGAGGACTTATATCTCTTTATTATAATTTTTTAATGAGGGTATGATAAACCATAAAAGATGGCAGACACCTTTGTCTATCAAGAGTATAGCCAATGACAACTCTACCAAGTAACCCTACGAGAGAAGGAAAAACATATGTCCAAGGCAAAATGACATTGCAACAGTGCTCGAATTTAGAAAGCCAATCTGTTGCAATATTTGCTTCTCTAAAGATACGATCGATGAGTAGTTGAGTGCCTCAATTCCACCATATGTGGATACCTTTGATAATATTAGATATTTTCCGTGGCACTTGAATCTTCCCTTCCAATACTTAAATCAAATCTCGTTGTCACACCTTTAATGACAATTTTGTTTATGCCTGCCTGAGTTGTTAATCGTAATCTATCGCATAGATTGCCCTATCCTACATGTGCAAGTCTGCCCATCCAGTCCCAAACATTGAAACCTCTTATTGTTGATGAGCTGTTGAAAGCTTAGTAGAAATTTAGTTTAACGGATCCTGATTGGAGGGGGGGAATGCCACCTCCCTGGATAATTTGAGGTGGTAGGGTGATGAGAAGATTTCCTAAAATAATGATCAATTGACATGCCAGTTCGAAATCTCCATTTGAATTTTCTTCATATGCTTGAATTATGCATACAATTGGGCTGTGGAAGGACTTCCAAATGCTCTATAAGAGAAATAAGAATTTTCTTTTTTCAAACTTCAGATTGTGGGAGAATTGAATCCTATCCAAGCATTGTGAGCATCCTAGAAGAGAAAGAAATATGTGGAAACTAGTGATCCTTTATATCAAGTTTGCAAACCTTTTTGACCATTTTGTAACGTTTGAAAATATGGTTTATAGACTCGATATCTCCGAAATAAAGGGGGCAGATTGGGCTGATAATAAACGCCCTTCTTAGCAGAGCACCCCTCACAAGTAGTGCTTTGTGGTAAAGTTGCCAAAAGAAGATTTTGATTTTTGGTATAGCACTAATAGTCTAAATTCATTTGTACATGATTCATGGGTTTAGACCCCATGCATTGACCATATAGCTGATTCTGTAGTGAAATTACATGAACTATTCAACTCCTAATAGAATGAGTCATTTACTCCAAAGATAGGGATGGAGATACCTCAGATTTTCTGTACAACTGGAAGGTTGTTAAGAACTTGTCTTAGCTTAGGAATACTTGAGTTTTGTTGAATAAATTCACACTTTTGCATCAGGGTGAGGAACTTTGTCTTCGACCCCTCATATGATCTCAACTACATTCTCATCCCATCTTCTTATTTTCCAAATCCTACATTTTAATATGCTTTTTGAAATTGATGAATCAATGTTTTTTGGTTCATAAATAAATAGATCATATTATGCAAGAACTTGGTCCTTATAGATAGAAGTCAAAGGCTAGTAACATTAATAACTACTTTCTAAGCCAATTTACATTTAGGGCTTGTTCATTTAGGTTGGATAAATAGAGTTCAATGTCAGTAGGAAGTGGTATGATCATTGGAAAGAGTAAGAAGGAGTCGACAGAAGTTGAAAGGAGCTGAAAAGTAGTTGGAAAGAGTTGGAAGGAAGTGGAAGGAGTCAGAAAGAGCCAGAAAGAGTCTTATAACTGTATAATTTGATAATTTTTATCTTAAAGCATGTCGTGATTTTGTTATTTTGTTAATATTTATTGATAAGTGACAGCCCTACTACATCAAGAAATATGACGAAGATAAGCCTTTTGTTTGTGTTTGCTTGTGAATCACAATTTAATTTTTTTAAAATCAAAATATAAAATGTGTGAATAACTCAAATATATATAAAGAGATTTTTATATATGTTCTTGTTCAATTAATTACATAATTAATTTATAACCAATGTAATGATGTTTATATGTAGGTAACCAATATAAACATTAACAACAAAATAACATTGCTAAGATTACACTCGATTTGATTATCACCCAGATCTAGATTGTCAAATATCATACCTACTTTATTTTTGAATTTCGTCGAAGCATATCTAGTTTACTCATCAAACAACATAACCATTTGTTTGGGTTGCCTTGGTGAGATTTGATCTCATTCCAATGTACACAAATAAATTATGTAGAATACATGTTGGAAAAATAATTTTTCTTTGATTGTTTGAAATTTCTATGTCTTTAAATATGTTCTCTCTTTTCATCAAATGCAATAGGAAAATGTTTAATTTATATATTTTTAATAAATATGTTACATTTTTTCAGATATTTCTCTTAGTTTTAATTTAGGGGTAGAAAAGGATGTTTAAAAAAATTAAAGCTAAAAATATTGATGTTGGCATATGTATGAATACTGAACCAATGGTGAAATACTAGTTGAAAAAGTAAATAATTTTTAAATTATAAAATTTTGTAATTGGTAGGAGTTAGAAGAGTTAGAAAGAATTTGAAAGAACCGATGGGAGTTCGAAAGAGTTGAGAGAAGTTGAAAAGAGCTCGCAGGTATTAGAGAGATTTGGAAGGAGATGAAACTTTAGAGTTTCAACCCTCAAGAACAGGCCCTTAAAAGCCTTCTTCGCACCATGCCAGCAATTGTTTGTACCAACCTAACGGACCTTTGTTCTTGGGCGTTCAGTTCTTGTTCCATACTATGATGGTAGTCATCTGTAAAACACCGAAAATTTATATTTATAATCCTCAAACAAGAGTTAAGATGATCCTTAGTTGCTTGAGCTCGTAGGTAATATTCACTACTAAAAAAGAGTAAAATAACGACGGAAATAGGCTATGGAAACAGTGACAAAAAGGGGAAAAAATGGAATATAGGATCTTGAGAGACATCGGGACGAAATTTCTGTCACCAGTTTACAAAAAATTGGGTGGCAACAGAATATCCGTCGCCAAAGAAAAAGGAAAATAATTTTTTCCCAAGCGGTGACGGAATTTCCATCGTCATTAAATTTTTTTAATTAGGCGAAGGACCAGTCCGTCGCCGGCTCCCTTAAAGAAACCAAATCTGGTTTCTTTTTTCATTCAAGGCCCGACACACACCCGAGAGGAGAGAGAGAGCGAGCGCGAGGGCTACCCACCCCGACGCCGCCGCCCCACACCCACCACCGACGTCGCCGCCGCCGTCGTCCCCTGCCGTCGTCAGCCCTCAGCCACCTTAATTTTTGGCCCCACTCAGGTAGAATTCCTACCTCTAGATTTAATTTTAACTACTACAAATTATGATTTTGGTAGTTGAAAATGTGTTCGTAGTGTATATTTATGTTGTATTGTTAGATATGTATTGAGTAATTGCTTTAATTTGGTTAAAATTATGCATTATTGTAATTGAGGGTTTAGAATTGTATGAGATTAGTAGTTTTATTTGTAAGATAGGATTTGGTAGAAATAAAAATTTATGTGAAGTAATTATATGAAAATTTGTGGGAGTTGTAGTGGGTGATTTGAAAAAGTTGAAATATGTATGAAGTAATTATGTAAAATTTCTAACTCTAGATTTAGTTTTAACTACTACAAAATTAAGATAGTTGAAAATGTGTTATTAGTGTATGTTTATGTTGTATTGTTATATGTGTATTGAGTGATTGGTTCAATTTGGTTGAAATTATGGATTATTGTAATTGAGAGTTTAGGATTGCATGAGATTAGTAGTTTTATTTATAAGAGAAGATTTGATAGAAATAAAAACCTATGTGAAGTAATTATGTGAAAATTTGTGTGAGTTGTAGTGGGTGATTTGAAAAAGTCTAAATATATGTGAAGGAATTGTGTAAAATTTGTGGGAGTTGTATTAAATGATTTGCAAGGATTTACTATAACTTAAAATTAATACTAACTCAATGCATTTATATATATTTTATAGTAAACAGATATGTGTAATGCATAAGTGAGAAATGATGTCGAATATTATTGTGTAAATTGAAATTAATACTAATTCAATGACTTTTATGAATATTGTTGCTTGAGCAGAATATGAGTGGCCCACCGTATCGTTCGTGGATGTATAATAGATTATTACCTGATCGTAATGGTTACACAGAAGAATTTTTAAATGAGATAAATTAGTTTGATACATTTGCATGTAGGAAAATAGACTTTCAAAGTGGGAGGAAATATAGATGTCCATGTTCGAAATGTAAAAATAAAGTGTACTTAACACTCGATGAGGTAAAGATGCACCTAATGTATAAAGGTTTTGTGAAAGGATAATGGTATTGGATAGTCATGGAAAAGTAGAACCTCAATAATATGATCTTGGATATTCTACTAGAGAAATGGGCGAAGTTGGTGGTTCAAGTTATAGAATTTATGCCCACAATGAATGCTACGTAGATCATATGGACTCCATGATTGGTGATGCAATGTTGGCAAATGAAAATGTAATAGTTCAGGGGGGAAGCAGTTCCCAAGAACCATTATATAATATGGTTCAAGCTGCTCAACAGTCCTTATATGATGGTTGTTCAACCCACAGTGAGCTCTCTGCTACTGTTCGGCTATGAGTATCAAGTCTGAGTATAATATGTCACAAAACTATTTCAATAAAGCTGTTCAGTTAATGAAAGAAATGTGTCATCCTAACAATCGTGTGCCACAAAACTATGGCCAGACGAAGAAGCTTATTAAAGATCTTGACAACGATGCCATACACATCGATTGTTGCTGTAAAGGGTGTATGCTCTTTTTTAAGGAGGACTCAAAGCTTGATGCATGCAAGTTTTACGGGCATTTGAGATGGGACAGGCAAATATCACAGCAAAGGAATCAAACGCCATTGCCATATGCAAGGATGGATCACTTGCCATTAAAACCTCCACTGCAGAGGTTGTATGCATCAAGAATCACGGTAGAGCACATGCGATGGCATTATGAACATCTACGGGAGGAGGGTGTTTTATGGCATCCATCCGATGGTGCAGCATGGAAACATTTTGATAATAAGTATCCTAATTTTTCTGCAGAGCCTCGAAATGTTAGAGTTGGTTTATGTGCTGATGAATTTAATCTTTACACATTGTCCTCAAGATCTTATTCCATTTGACCGATAGTGGTTAGACCTTATAACCTTCCCCCTGAAATGTGTATGACCATACCATTTATGTTCCTTACTTGTGTAATTCCCGGCCCTAAAAATCCCAAGAACAAAATAGATGTATATTTACAACTGCTTGTTGATTAGTTGAAGAAGTTGTGGGATGTTAGGATTGAAACGTATGCATATCTATGGGTACAATATTTCAAATGAAAGCTGCACTTATATGGCCATCAATGATTTCCCGGTGTATGGGATGTTATCTGGGTGGAGCAATAGTGGTTAATTGGCATGTCCTGTATGCATGACATAGCAGAGGGCTTTTAGACTCAGGAATGGAGATAAATTTGCGTGGTTCGATTGTCATCGGTGTTTCTTACTAAGGAATCATGCATTTAGGAGAAACAGACTTCATTTAGAAAAGGCAGAACTTTTAATGGGGGTCCTCCTTGCCGCATAAGTGGGGAACAACTTTATGTTGAGGTGGAACACTACTCAATGGTAACGATAGACGATGACTTTTAAATACCGAGATTTAAGGAGAATGAACATAACTGGACAAAGAGGAGTATATTCTGGGAGTTGCCTTACTAGCAACACCAATTGCTCCGTCACAATTTAGATGTGATGCACATTGAGAAGAACTTCTTCAAGAACATCGTTAACACTGTGATGGATATTCAAGTAAAAACAAAGAAAAATGTCAAATCAAGAATGGATGTTGCAGATATTTGTGATAGAGAAGAATTACATTTGTAGCGAGGTCTTAATGGTAGAACAGCTAAACCAAAAGCGAAGTTCATTCTTGCTATAGAGAAAAGAAGAGAGTTATGTGAATGGGCTAAGGGACTGAACATACCGGATGGATATTGCTCAAATTTGAGGAATATTATGGATCCTAATGAGAAAAAATTCAATAATATGAAAAGTTATGATTGTCATGTGTTCATGGAGACACTGTTGCCTATTGCATTTGGTGCTCTCTCGCATGATGTATTGAAACCTCTAATTGAGTTAAGTCAGTTCTTTAAGAATTTGTGCTCCACAACACTGCGAGAGGATGCGCTTGAGGAAATGCATCGAAACATTGCCATCATTCGCTGCAAGTTGGAGACGATATTTCCTCCAGGCTTCTTTAATGTGATGGAGCACTTATCGGTGCATTTGGCAAAAGAGGTACAACTTGGTGGTCCTATCCAGTACCGATGGATGTATCCATTTGAGAAGTAACATAGATTATATTAATTTAAATTAGATTTATAAAACTTGGGAATGTATGCAGGTGCTTACAAGAATTACTTAATATTAATATGTTAGGTACTTTGGTCAATTGAAGAGAAGGATTAAACAACAAGTGTATCCTGAAGGATCAATAGCGGAAGCTTACATAGAAGCAGAAAGGACGTACTTTGCCTCCTATTACTTCGGCGTTAATATGCCCTCTATGTGCAGTAGATGTCAAAGAAATGAGGATGGCAATGAGCATAATAGTCATGTCCAAACTTTCGCTGTGTTAAAACCGCAAGGCATCGCTATTGGGAAGCAAAGATCAAGGTGTCTCACAGATGCTGAATATATTGCTACACATCTTCATGCGCTACTAAATTGTGATGAAGTTAAACCTTATATTGGGTGAGTGTTCCATTCACATAGTACGTTATCCATACGTTCATATTTCCCAAAAGATAGTGTTGTTTACTTTCTTCATAATACAATTGCGCAGAATGTTTATAGAACAAGTCTGAAATGCATAACCGCATCTTACTGATGCTGATGTTAACACCATCATTGAAACTCATTTTGCAGATTGGTTTAGTCAAAATGTAAGTAACTGAACTTCTTTAGTAATAAGTATTACGACGCAAGGGAGGCCAATGTATTAACAAAAACCACATTGCGTGTTATCTTAGGTGCATTACATTCAACTATTCGACAGTTGTAAACATTAGTACTTGGCACAATTAGCTGCGAAGCCTAATAGAAATGTGTCAACATGAACTGCACACAGAGTTAATGGATTTAAATTCAACACGGAAGCCTACAGTGTTGGGAAGAAAACGTATAATTGTGGTGTTAGTATATGTGGGATTGGGGAAGGTGATATTGAAAATGATTATTATGGTGTAGTGAAAGATATCATTCAACTAGAGTATGTGGGTGAACCATTAAAAAGATGTGTACTGTTCAGTTGTGAGTAGTTTGATCCCACATTGAATTGTGGGACGTGACCTCATAAACTAAGCAAACTTGTTGAGGTTCAACGTACAAGGAGGTACCGAAAGTATGATCCATTCATCTTCCAAAATACGACATCACAAGTATACTTCATACCACATCAAGATCGCTCAAGGGATAGAGCCAATTGGCTTGTTGTCATACCAACCAAGCCAAGAGCCAGAGTGGATGTGCAGTACACTCTACCTATTGCTTACTAACAAACGGTGATGACGACACTTGGTGAACCTACAAATGATTTTATCCGTACGTCACTAGTGGATAAAAGTGCACCACTGGAAGACGTTAATGATGATTTGGATTTTTCATTTATTCAAGTGAATGACGATATAGATGAGGCAGAAAGGGATGACAGTGATGAAGAGGGTGAGTGGGATTATGGAAATGAAACAGATGATGAAGGGGGAGATATACATTTATATGATGATGAAGACAATGACGATGATGATGATGAGAATAGTGATGATGACACTGATGATGAGAATTAAATGCTTAGAAAATGTTATGTACTTCATTACTTAGTTTTGTAACCCACATGTGTACTCATGTACTTGTATTATATGTGTTTGAATGTATTTGCTGTTCCACCTATTATATTGTGTAATTAATTTGTTGCTACGTACTATTGCTATTTGTACTTGTGTTTGTTGTGAACCATTTCAGGTATGGTTCCACCCCACTTCGAGGGAAATCCTCCACTTGAGGTCGAGGAAGAGGACATAGGGGTTCTAGCGAACATCCTACTGCAATGGATACTGGCTCACCTTTCTCCCAAACCCCTCACATGTCAGGTGCATTAGGAACAATCCCAACTCTATTTAGGAATATTCTGATGGGCTAGATACCTCCTCGTATGCCATACACCCCTGCTCTGCCATTCATTAGCCAACAGTTTGCTTATAACATTGCAAGCAACATAGCTTTTGCCTCCACTAGCACCCCCACTCCCCAACTCATCGATCTTTACTCCTACAGTCCCAACAAAATGTTAGACTAGAGATACTGATCTGTAACTTAGTCTGGGAAGCAGCCAAACAAAAACAGCTGTTGTCCCAGATGGTAACGGGTAAGTGAACTATTGTTATGTGTTTGTCATTGCAAGTATATAGCATAATGTTGCGTTAATTTGATGTTTTTTTGCAGCATTAGGTTCATTCCAAGTGACGGTGCAGTTAGTGTGATTTCTCAGATCTTCCAAGGCAAGTACGATGCACCTTGGCCTTCTTAGGGAAAAGTGCCTAGACATGTTCGAGATATGTGGTTTGGAGAGTTCAAGGTTAGTAAAGTGATTACATATTGAGACTTCTTACAAGGCTTCGGTTCATTTGTAAGACATTGTTTATGTGTACATTGTTTCCTAATGTGCAGAAGTAGTTCCCTTGGGATCCGATGTATGAGGACTGCATCAGGAAGAATTTTGAAAACAGAAGCAATGCATATTTGAGGGACTTCCTTGGCAAAGCAAGGAAGCACAACAAGAAGCCTCAATGGCTCAGTGATGAGGTATGGAAAGGACTGCAAGAGCATTATGCGAATGAATCATACAAGAAATTATGTGAAAAAGCCCAAAAAAATTAGCATGGTGATCCCCAGAGTCTTGGACCATCTCTTCATACCTGCGGCTCGATCCCTATGCATGAGTATAGGAGGCGTCTGGTATCAAACCGTAAATCTTACAACATTATTTGACTCATTTGTTTCCTTATGGTGTTTAATGTGTTTTCCTGAATTTGTTTAATTTGTACATAGAGAAAAGAACTTGGGATGGATCCCACCATTATTTAGTTGTTCGCCCGCACTCACAGACATAGAGGAAAACTAGATGAACCTTGGGTTGATAGGAAATCACAACCAACCTACGTAAGTTATTCTCGATAATTAATCTTATATTCTGATTTATATATTTTTCTTATAACTAATACATTTGATGTGTTACAAATGTTGTGATATTGTAGGATTCCTTTGAGCAAGAAATATAGAAAATCATTCAAGGGACCAAGCAAGACAACTCCCAAGATCCATCTCACCACTTCCAAATCCAAATGAGTTGTGGGTGAAGACCTACACAAAGAAAAAGGGTCATATTTACGGCATTGGAGATGAGGCCATCAACATTAGGGAATCCCCCTATTTTAGTCCCTCCTAGCGAGCAGGTATACTAAACTTTAACTTTAATTTCAGTTGTTAAAGTGAAAACTATCCACAATGGCGTTTTAGGTGAAGTTACATTGTTTTCACTACATTCTTGCTACATACATATGGTTTTTAGCAGGTACAGATCCAATTGCATCTCAGTAGGAGTTATATGATTTGAGAAAAAGGGTGACCACCATAGGGAGTGAGCTCACCACACAAGCAGAGATGTATCGGACAATGATGGAGAGATAAAAGGGTTTAGAGAAGTCCAACAAAATGCTGAGCCAAACTACGCTGAGTATGAATCAGCAAATGCAGGCTTTCTTCTAAACGCACCAAGCCTCCAGTTAGGGATTGCAACATGTCATCCCTAACCCATCCACAGCATGATGAAGAGAATGAGGATGAGGACGAGGATGATGAGTATGATCTTGATGATTGATCCCTTATCATGAGTTGCTTGTTTCTTCCCCTCTCTTTATTGCCTGCTTCTTCCATATGTGCATATATTTGCATTGCCTCTACTTCTCTGATGCCTATATGTGGCGATGTTCAGAACTACTCCAACTGTGTTTTGTGAATTGGGTTGTATGTGATGTATGGTGATAACACACTTAGGTTATTGTGGTTTCAGTATGATGTTTGAGTTGTTTGTGAAATGAAAATTATTGTTGAGAATGCTTCGAGTGAAATAGTTGCATAGAGTGTGTTCTTCAATACCCTCGATGTATTTTTTTTTGCAGGAAAACAAATGTATTCTATTTGGGGTTCTTCAAATTACAAATTTTTTATTTAAAAAACCCAAAAATAGTGACGGATAGGCAATAAAAAATTACATTTTTAGAAAAAACAATCTGCAGATGGTGACGGAATGGGCAATCCGTCGCCATCAGTGACGGAATTTCTGTCGTTGGATCAGTCGCTGATGGCGACGGATTGCCTAGTTCGTCACCATATGGCACGGCTTTTGTTCGCGCTAAAATTTGCTGCTCGTCGCCTGTTCCGTTGCCAGATAGCGACATACTACAAATGTCTGTCGTTGAATCCTCAGCGACGAGCCATATTACAACTCCCGAGTTCCATCGCCAATTCTATCGCTGATTTAAAATTTTCGTCGCTGATTTTCTGTTTTTTGTCGCCGATTCCATCTCTATATAACCTTTTTTTGGAGTGATTTTAGAGATGTCATTCATTTAGTTAGGATTCGAATTGAGCCCATTTTTCATTTTTAGCCTAATCCAAGTCTTTTCATCAAGAATTATTAATTTCAAATTTAAATTTGAAATTAATAAATTACAAAACAAAACTTTTGGATTTTGGATTTTCAAATTTTATTTGAGAAATTCAAATTTTATTATTTAGAAGTTCTCCCTCAAAAGCTCAAATTTTAAAGATTTTTAATTTGGAGTCATTTTCTAGTTGGGATATTAAAAAAATCTCAAATATTTGAAATTTTCAACCCTAGCTAGATACCCTCCCCCTCTTTAGCATGCCGCCGTCGGTCACACACAATTTTTTTTTTTTTTTGAAGCCACATTTCTTACATAAAACCCCCCAAAGCAACTCTCATCTTAGTTCTGTCTCTCCCCACAACCCTAGCACCACTATCCCTCTCCCCTTCAACTACCGCTGCCACCTCCAATAGCAGCCGGCCACCACCGCCACCACCAAACCGTTGCCACCTATCGTGCCACTCGCCAAACTCAGCAAGCCTTTCTTCCTCGTTGATTTTTAGCTGAGAAAGTTTTGTTTTTTTGGGTTGTTTGAGTTTAAAATCTTTATGCCCTTAAAGAATTGATTTTCACAGAAAATCATTTAGTTTCTAGACTCTAAATGCTTTTTTTTCATGGTTGAAATATGATTCTCAGATTTTGGGATGGTTTGAAAGCATACATACAAGCATCCTGCCTCTCACTCTTATATTCAAGGTAAACAAAATTTTTTTTCCTCAAAATTTCTCTTGAAAGTGGGCTTGTGATAGGTTTTATTTACTTTAGAGTTGCTATTGATGATTAGGAGTAGTTTTAGATTGATTTGGTGAGTTTAGTTGTATGAAAACGTAATTTTGTGCATACGGACTTAGGATTAGTTAGTACAGAAACTGCCCCTGCAATGTACCAAATTTGCCGAATAAACTGCTTTTATGTGCTATCCAAAAAATTGTGAAAAATTCGTGAATGTATATCCATGAGTCCTTTTTTTTACAGGAATTTTGAATCATGAGTTTTGGGCTTAAAACGAGGGCGACATAAATTTTCTCCCGAGACTGCGCAACTCTAAACTAAAACGGGCTATGTGGAAACAAGTGAAGTTTTGAGGTCATTTTTGTGGATTTTTGAGAATATGCTTAAAACAAAGGTTTTGGTGGACAAAAATGCCTTTCTAGAATGTAAATAAACGCCTCTATGTGAGGTTTGAAGGTGAAGATATGGCTTCTGTAAGTTACGACAGAATCCTGACCTGAAACCGCCCTAAAGCTCTAATAGGTTTGAGCTGCATTAATCATTTTCTTAGGTATTTGAGTTTTTAAAAATGGCATGAGTTCATAAAAATCAGAATCTAAGGGTGGTGGTCCTTCCTAAGCCGTCCAAGTAACATGGTTGACGTTTGGGTTGAAAAAGAATAATTATGGATGTAAAAATTCACTTGGGTTAGTCCATGTTGTGACCTTTAATTTTTTTCATTTAGGCCCAATACTTTAGTTCGAGCTCAAGCTAGGTACCCACCCTTCTTGCCCTAACTCCCCTTGATTGCTCTTTTGAAATGATTTTGGATGTTTATAAATTGTCATGTGAGGTTGTATGCGAAGGGGACCTTATGTGTAAATCGTAAGCGGCAACTTGTGATTTTTTATGCTTTTCTTAATGTGAAATATTGCGCTGTGACTGAATATTTTACTTGAGCAGTTAATATTTTAAGTGGTTTCGCTAAGTTAATACAAGGTTGATTGACATGGGTTGTGCTTTCAGGAAGCTAAACATTGTGCTGTGATTGAATATTCATAATGTACTAAATCCTAGAGTGAAAGACTAAGGCGAGTTTGCAGGAGGGTGGCTCCTGAGATCCGGGTAGGCTTACCCCTGATAGAGAGACAAGTTAGTTTCCCTGAGTCATAGCATGTGCTTGATGGGTTATGGTAATGCATAAGGTTGTTTGGCGGAAGGCCATGAGATGCTTTGGTGGGGTTGCTCACAATGAAATTGACTTGTTTTGATTTTGAATATTGGCTAATGTTTGAAGTATAAAGATCTTGAACTGGCTTGGAATCATTTTTGAACTGTTTGAATACTCCTTCTCACCCCTAAATGTTTGAAATGAATTTAAGTAGGTATTTTAGGGTTAGGGGTAGACATTATTAAGCTCCGTCTCACTACTTAAAATGTTTTGTTTTCAGGTATTGATACACTGCATGGGGATATAAGCGAGGCTGCATAAAAATGTAATAGAATTTCCAGGGCATCATAGCGTGGTACCAAAGCTTTAGCTTCGACCCTAGTGGCTCGCTTTGGGGTTGTTCATTTCAAAGGAGAGCCCAAAACCTTGCAGACATAGGTGGTACACAGAGTGTGAGTGTAAGTATAGGAAAAGGGAATTGCATATATTTGATAAGTATCATTACGCATATGCTTTACGTCTTCTATTTGCTATCTGGTGACTTAAATGTTGGGTATGTGGCCAAAGTTACTAAGTGCTTGCTTCGTGTATGTGTTCGATATGAAGAGCATGTGGTCCAAACCAACACATTGAGAACTAACCTTCATCCTCTTCATGGTCATCATCATCATGTTCACCATCCCCATCATGTTCATTGCCCCAAGCATGTCCATCAACATCATTCGGTGGTTCAGTTTCATCGACTAATGTTGTGGCTATTACGTCATCGTTATTCATGGTTGTCATTCCTTTCTCTTGACGGGCGAGCTCTAAATTATCCATACCTTCAGGGGCGCCAAGAGGTTTGTTCAATACAGCTACCCACCAATTCACTTTTCTTGATATCCCCTCAGGGTACTTAAGGTATACCACTTGGGTTGCACTATCAGCAAATATGAATAAATCAAACTTTTTATAACATCATCTATGATTAACCTTGTGATAAGGGGTAAATTTAGGATAATGTAGCCCTCGAGGGCCATCCAGGTAAAACCACTGACACCTACAAAGCACACATTTTTGAATTGGTTCACCTATGAATTCATGACGAATAACTTCATGAAGTATGCCATAATAATCCCCTCCGACTTCATCACCTTCGTCTACTCCTTTACCGCACACGCCATAGTTATATATGGCTTTACCTTTATTCGTAGCCTTGGTATGAAACCAAAAACCATTCACTTTATATCCAGAAAAACATTCGACAACCTTAATAAGTCCATGTGATAAGTTAACCAAAAAAAAATTTGCCTCTCATCACCAAACACTTGGTTAGAATTGACCTATGAGGAAAAAAAACACATTGTTCTTTTTAAAATAAAAAAAGCTAAATGGTATAGTAGTGATTGGAGACTAGTCATGAAAAACAGCTTATATTGTACTCGAACCACTTTACAAAATTTGATTCAATAAATAAGTCAACTTTCACATCACTTGCATTCGGATTATGACCTCGAAATTGACATCTAAACCAACTATATTTCAAGATTCAAATTAATTAATAATTCTACTATTTAAGTATTAAAAGTAAACTTTAAATAATATATTCATGTAGTCCAGATAAGGTTTTACTTCGTCGTAATTTAGTAAGATGTGAAGGCGAGTGATACGATACTCTGGCTCCGTAATATATCTTTTTCCTTTATTTCCAAATCGAGTACCCTTACAATTGAATAGCAAAAGAGTTGGCTTTTATGGTTGGGATTGTTGTATACTCTCATTATGCCCAATTCTTGGACAATGCAAACTTGACTGAAAATAATACTCGAAAAATGTTTAATCTCAAATATTAAATATGCCTGAACCATGGAGGCCTGTGGAAGACCTTTATTCTTCACTGTAGGCTTCATCCAACCAAAATACATCTCAAAAGGATACATCCATCAATATTAAATAGGACCACCCAACAAGGCTTCTTCTACTAGTTGAATGGGCAAATTTTCCACAACATCTAAAATCAGGGGGGAAGACTGTCTCCAATTTACAAAGAATTACAACAACATTCCTATTCATCTCTTCAATCATGTGAACATGCAACTCATTGAAGCGTAGGTTTATGAAGAATTCACTCAACTTGACCGAGGATCCTAAAACATCTTCCCGAAGAGCAACAAAGGCTACTGTAAGGAGATTCTCCATAAACACATGATGATCATGACTTTTTATGTTTTAAACTTTGTATTAGATGGATCAACCCAATTCCCTACATTAAAACAATAACCATCAGGCACATAAACCTCCCGCAATCATTGGCAAACAACCCTCTTTTGATCTAAGGAGAGCGCAAACTTGGCTTTTGCTTACACAATCTATCAGTAGACCCCCTTGTAGCTAATTTTAACTCTTGTCTACTGCACAGAGAAGCCATGTCCATTATTGCTTTTATATAATCCTTTGTTTTTCCCGGCACATCCATGACTTGTTTATAATATTTTCACTGAAGTTTTACTTAATATGCATAACATCAAGGATATGCCTTAAACGTTGATGCTTCTAATAAGGTAACTCCTAAAAGGTAGTCTGCTTTGTCCAGTTATGTTCATTTTCATGAAATCCGAGAATTTGAGATCTACCTATGTAATCACTTTAGGAAATTTAGTTAGTAAATCAGATAATCTTTCACCAGAAGTCCTTCGAGGAAGGCCAATGCGTATGCTCTTGCCTTTACGAAAAGCAACTTTATTAACTCTAAAACAATGATTCTGAGGCAGAAACCGATGATGGAAATCAAACCAAGATGGTTTCGCCTATGCTGCAACTACAAGACACTATTTTGATGCATGCAAACCGGACATGATGGCAACCTATGAGTATTCCAACCAGACAATATTCCATAGGCGGGAAAATCATTGATTGTCTACGTTAATGCAACATGCAATCTAAAAGCTTTCAAACATGAAACATCATATGTATCCACCCCAATATCCCATAGCATAGTCAACTCATCAATTAAGGGTTGTAAGCACATATCAATTCTATTCTTCCAATTTATTGGATAGGGAATAACACAACTTAAAAATATGTATGGATTTTCATATACATATCTGAAGGCAAGTTGTAAGGTGCAATAATAATTAGCTACATTAAAGTACGATCTTCTAAATAGTAAAAATGGAGTGAAATCATTAGCACATAAATCTAATCTCATATTCCAAGGCTCTGCTGTGAAATTAGGGTACTTTTGGTCAAAATACTTCCAAGTTTCTCCATCCGATGGATGCCGGAGAGCACCCGATTGTTGGTAATGCTCATAATGTCATCTTATGTGGGCGGCAATACTTTTTGAGGCATACAATCTTTGGAATCTTAGGATTAAAGGTTGGCAGTGCATTTTGGCATATGAAACCTCCTTATGTTCCCCTTGATTAGAGTTTTGTGGTAATCATCTTTCATTTCTGTAGAATTTGCATACAGACAGATTGTCATCATGTTGATAATAAAGCATGCAACCATTTGAACAACAATCAATTTCCTAAACATCCATGACAAAATCTCTCACTTTGCCCAGATGCTGATGATAATTTTTTGGAATGCAACTTTGAGAAAGGCATGTATCTTTCATAAAAGCAACAAGTTTGTTGAAACAACATTAGGAGATGTTGTGGCCTGATTTTATACTAGGCAGCCTCACTGATGTTTAACGTTCAGTTATGTTACACCCCGCATACAAGGATAATGGAGCATATTCAAGCATAGTAAAATAATTCAGGATTTACTTCATGAGAGCGACTCATGTTCCTTTCATGACTTTGGGAGGCAGCATGAAGCATGTTCTCCATATGATTATGATTATTGTAATCGTAATCATAATTCATAGATTGCGAACCACTTGCATCCCCTACTTCTGAATAATCATCCTCCTCATGGCTTGTCTAATACCAATAACCCTGTACAAACCTCTTCTATACATATGGGATTTTACAACATCAGGGTTATGGTATTGCATATTCTTACTCTTCACACATGGACATAAACTCCATTAATTCTATACTCCTCTTAATTTTGTGCAAATCCATCAAACGTATTCACTCCCATCAACCACTCACTTCTAAGCCCATGCCCATCAGGATTTCTCCTCTTATACATCCATTGACGATGCAACAGCTCATCCATGTTTTCTTGTTATACATACTGCGATTAGTTTCAATAGATATCTTTTAGAAATCAATTTAAACCACTAACCATGATTCTAATACATCATACATTACAATTTTGGATAAATTCTATTCCAACCCGCAACGTTTAGCGTAAAAAATTTTCGGGACCTATAACTTTTGAAACGATTTCCTGGTCCATTCAGTTTTGGTGCAAATAATTTCTTGAACGAAACTTGCCAAAAGTAGTGTTCTAAATTGCATACAGACCCTTGAGATTTTTAAATTTTCATTTTAAAATTAAACTTTAACAACTTGCTTTCGAAAATCTAAATTTGTGTATGTGTAATTTTTCTCATTAGCAGTATTCTCGCTCCTCTTCAATTGGTATTAGGGCCACATTACCAAAAATAATTAAATAATTAAGTTAATTAATGATTAATTAAGCTAATTAACTATAATTAATGCTTGAATCATTTCCTTCTTGCCTTAGATCGAATTATTCACACATTGTTCACTCACCGGAAGATATTTCTCTAGTAGCACCTCAGTTGAACTACATAACTGATATAGTTTTAGAATTAAAAGCAGAATTAACTAAAACTAAGATTGAAGTCAAGGAGCTTAAGAAGTAAATATCTGTAATCCATCTTTCTCTAGGTAACGAAGTTAGACATAGCGGAAAATCTACTTCCAATATTAGTACTCCATTTCAGCATAAATATCCTTTCCAAAATCCAAAAAAAAAAAGGATCCATTTCCTTTGCATGATTTAAAAATTCAAAAAGAAGTTGGGGAAAAATTAGCTGAAAAATCAGCTGAAAAAGCAGAAAAAGAAGAGGATGGAGTATAAGCATTATACTCTTGAAGAGCTACAGAATATGTTTGAGAAGTAACAAAATCTAGAAGAACTAAAAAAGATTATGAGTGCAACATGACGTATTATCTAATAATGATGAAGAGACGACTAATATCCAACTAAAAGAAGAAATATATCAGTAGATGAGCTTTATTAAGCCAGAAGATCTGAATGTGTTACCTTTAGAAGAAGTGAGAAGAAAACTGGATAAAAAATATGATAAAATGGCTATTGAAGATGAGAATAATGAAATCGGAGAAGAAGTTGACTTGGATGAAATAGAGACCAATCTTGTTAACAATGTTGTTCCTAAACCTGAAGAATTTGGGGAACCTTCTAGAAGAAATACTCACTTTATAAGACCTAGGTATATTCCAGCAGGACCAACAACTAATTTTTCCTTTGGGTTCATCCCTAGGAAGACTACAACTTTTGAAGAAGTTGACCTTGTCCCAAATAGTAAAATGGGATACATCTTAAACATAGATGGAGCTCGTAATAGAGAGAAAATATTTAAGCATTGGAAAAGAAGCATGAATAGCATCTCAAAACTAAATACTACCTGCACTACTGCAAATTATCTGAAATACATTGAACATAGTTTCTCTAACACAGTAGTTGAGTGGTACGATTCATTAAATGAAGATGGTAAAAATACATTAAGAATAATGGAAGCACCAGTTGCAATGTTCAAAAATTTATGTAAGGAAATTGAAACTGAGTTTATCGGAGCTAAACTTGATTCGGAAGAAAAGGTAGTAGAATGGCAGAGAAAAATTAATAACATAGAATTATGGAATATGAGATATCTGAAAATTTTTATTGCTGAATTTAGTCAATAGTATTACAAAATTGGACATAATGAAACTAATCTTGGTATGTTCAATGACAAATTACCATATTCGATAAATTCCATAATGGATGAAAAATACATTGCATGGCTTGAATGAGCAGATGTCATTGATAACCTCGGTTCAAGAATCTCTTATTTAAGAAAATGGGTTGATGATTAACGTTTTGATCTCCAAAAGCAAAAGAAAATTAAAAAGCAATTCCTAACTCACTGGAATTCACCTCACCAATGGGGAAAAGAACCTGAAAGGAGAATCGAAAGAAAATTTTATAAGAAAAAGAGTTTTAATAAGCAAAGGGGAAAGAAGTATAGAAGAAAATATTATAACAAATCAAGTCCTAAGAAACGAAGATTTTTTAGAAAAGCAGCTTATTGTCCTATAGAGAAAAACAACTACAAATGCTAGGCATAGAGAGAAGTAGGACATTATGCTAATCAATGCAAAAATAGGAAGAATAATAAGCTAATTAAAACCTTAGGTAGCCTAGATTATATTGAGCCTAGTGAAAATGAAGCATTAGAGCTAGCCCTAGCTGTAAATAACAATAAAGGGATAGTTGAAATTATCTTGGACAATGAATATGTGGAAAATCATTATGAAAAAACCAGTCATATGATGGAAAGTAGCTCCATTAGTCTTAGTGATATTCAAGGAGAAGATAATGATAACGAGGAAGTAAAAGGAGATTAGGTTCTCCCCATAATCTAAAAGGACATGATCTATAAAAAAATCCATCTTTCAATTAAATAGCAAGTACGTTTTCGAAATGATGGAAGGAAATCTTAAAATCAAAGATTGTGAGTATTATATGGGGGAAGTTAATCTCATTAATTAGGAAAATATCCGTAAGCATAACAAAGATAGAAAATATCGTTATATCCATGTTGGAAGTGTCTAAGTTCAAATTACTCTATTACAATATTATAGTAAAGATATTGATCTTTATGCCTCGCTCTATGATATCAGACATACCGAATTTAATAATCAAATTATCACAGGGATTAAGACCAACTTATGCAATGGATCAGGAGGATTCAATTGTCGACATGGATATTATGTCAGTCTAAAAGATGAATTTGTTAAAAATTTCCTATCGCTTAAAATAGAATAGTCGGGATGGACATGGAAAGAGAGGATATCCATTAAGGATGTTTTGAAAAATTATCTACAAATTAGATAATACTATAGATCCAAAGACTAAGGTCACAATGATAGAGGCAGAAAAATTTGAAAGTCCTCCTCTGTGCAAAAGATTCAGAGGATTAAATCCAATCCACAAGGGATAAAAATTGACTGTTCATGGATATCTAGCTTTGCAAACTCTACTAAAATCAATAAGAAAAATGTGACAAAAATTGATGAGAATGGTAAAATAACTATAAAACCCCAATTATTAAGAAGCATGAGTACTAGATCAGAATGGGGAGAAGGATCTTCATCTACTAAAGAAGAAATCAAAGAAGATGATACAATTAGTATGACTAGTGAAATGAGTAGAATGAATTTTAAATCTGCAAGACCTAGTGTAGACCAAAGTATGAGTCTAGAAAGAAAGCTCATGGGTACAAGACAAGAACTGTTAGTGAGCTGATTTATGAGAATGAATTAGTCAAAAACATGAATATAGAAATATGCTATAAAGTCACTAACACAAATCCTAATAGCATCTATATCCTAATAAATGTATACTTAGAGGGATATAATAAATATAAGTTGTGTGCCTACATAGATAGTGGTTGTTCTGAATCCTTTGGGAAAAGATCATTACTTCTAAAGTTTATACGGAAAAGATCTAAAAATTATTTACAAGTAAGGATAGCTGACGATAGCATTATGAGTCATAATAAAGCCATAGAAGGGTTATTTATAGAATCAGGAGGAGTTCAATGCATTCTACCCGTTCCATGGGCTACTAATCAACCCTTTCATCATACGATTGTTGGAAATAATTTTCAGAGATTATATTCTCCATGCACACAGACCATAAACCAAATAATATTCACAATTAATGGTCACTCAGTTCCTATTGAAAAATTGAGTAAGGGTTACACTCATCAGAAAATTAAGTTTACATGCAGTCAGCGTGATGAGAAAATAATGCTAGCACACGATAGCACTGACAATCTCATTACTTGAATTATCTACTAAAGAGAAGATTGTCAAACAGCAAGAAAAATTGTGTAAGGAACTTTACTTTGATAATCCTATAAAATTTTGGGATAAAGATAAGACATTTGCTAAAATCACTTTATTAAATCCCAATACTATTATTCAAGTCAAACAAATGGCATATACACAGCAAGATATACAAAATTTGATAAACAATTCAATGAACTTCTGGATAAAGGATTAATTGGAAATAGCAAGAGTTCCCATACCACTCCCGCTTTCATGGTAAGAAATCATGTAGAAGAAAAAAGAGGAAAAGCAAGAATGGTAATCACTTGTAAAAAGTTTAATGACAGTACTATCTTTGATAGTTACTATATTCTTGACAAAACTGTCCTTTTTAATAGAATTCTCAAAAATGGATTGCAAAAGCGGTCATTGGTGGCAGATAAAAATGGATGAAGAAAGTATTCCTTTAACTACATTATGAATGGATAGTAATGTCATTTAGTCTTAAAAATGCACCTCAAATATTCCAAAGAAGAATGGATAACATCTTTACAGACCTTAATCACTGTTGCTTAGTTTACATTGATGATATCTTTGTCTTTTCCAAAACCGTAGAACAACACAAAGATAATGTCTTAGCTGCCACGTAAAGATGCGTTGATCATGGTATTATACTTTGCAAGAACAAGTGCATTTATGCTAAACAAGAAATTAAGTTCTTAGGTCTAGAGATAAAAGCTGGATAAATTATCCTAGAAAAGCATATTCTAGAAAAATAGAGAATTTTCCTAAAAAGATTGAAGATAGGAAATAGCTAGAAAGGTTTCTTGGATGCCTTACCTATGCTTTAGACTTCATAAAAGATTTAGCTCAACTGATAAAACCATTGCAACACAAACTCAAGAAAGAAGTAAATTTGACATAGACTATTAATGATACAAAGATTGTTCAAAACTTCAAAAAGATGTGTAAAAATCTTCCTTTTCTTAATTTGCCTAATGAAGGAGATGATTTAGTTCTTGAGATAGATATCAGCAACAAGTACTAGAGTGCGGTACTCAAAATTAAAGAAGGAGAAAAACTCTGCAAATATTGCGATGGAATTTTTAATAAGGCAGAATACAAGTATCCCACAATGGAAAAAGAAATCCATGCATTCATAAGGAGAATTGAAAATTTCTTAATCTTTTTGCCCCTAACCCTTTTTCTATTTGAACTGATTGCAAAGAAATACTTGGCTTTATGAAAAAGAATTCGTCAAATATGCAAGCGTGAGGGAGACTTCTGTGTTGGCAATTATGACTTAACCGGTTTTCCTTCTCTATTGAACATATGCAGGGATCAAAGAACTCTGCGGCAGATAGTTTAACTTAAGAACTCGCCAATAGTGATCATCAAAGTCGACCTCCTGCTAGAAAAGGAGGAAATCCATATGAAATGTCATTCCTACTAGAATGGGTTTGTTCTTCTAGTAAAGTCCTCATTGATAATTTGAAATTCCATGCAAAAAGTAGAGCACGTTTTAGTCTACTTTCTTCTTCCTATCTAATAGCCCAAAGATTTTTCCTTCTAGAATTACAAGTTAATTACCTAGCATGTCCTTCTGATATTCAGGAAACAATAAGTTCTTATGTCCAGGAAAGATGGTTCAATGGGTGGTATGTAGCCTGCATAGACTATTATCATCATTAGTCCTATGATATTTGGGAGTCTTAGAGTACCACAATATACTTTCCTGATAGGTCTGGAATTGGTAGTGTTAGTTACCTAACAAATACAATCTTTCCAACTGCCCCCGCCATGAAAGCATGGGAGTACGGGATGGTAGTTTACTTTATAGAGTTCCAAGATCTGAAATTCTTATTTTTCTCAACACTAACTAAATTCCAACAATGCATATTCAAGAAGATCCATTGGATTCTTACGTCTTCTGATGGTCCAACAAAAATCCCAAAATAACAGATGTCTATACGTGGAAGTACATTGCGCACTAATCGAGTATGATAATGGAAAAGCCAAACTGGCTCATTATTTTGTTTAGATAGTTGATTTCATCGGCCCCGAAGATCGACGATAAGAATGGAATCTAGAACCTCGAGAATTAGTTATCGATCTTGCTTTAGCAGAAGCCATTGAAATTTTCAACATTTATCAACAAAGTTGGAGATTAATTAAGCGAGGAAAAACACTAATGCATTACGGGAATACTGCTTTTGCTTATCATAATGAGTTTAGCGAGCATATGAAGGTGGAAGGAGCGAATTCAGAGGATGTTTTTAATTATCACTTTGAAGTTGGAGCTGGAAAATTACAAAAAGGAAAGAAATATCTTCTTGAGTTATTTGAGAAATGAGACCTAGAGCATCTTCAATTAGATGAAGATTTTGATTATTATCCAGATAATGATGATCTAGAAAATATAATTGGAGATGAAGGAATGTAGAATCTCAATAATGATAACTAGTCTTGTCATCATTAAAAGCTCTGAAAAGTGGTTGCTCCATTATTATACTATTTTGACAAGTGTCACGTCGGTAAAATAAAGCGGTATTCTGTAGCCATTAGCGTGTACTATAACCTTGTGAAAAGTCATTGTGTGCTGTAGCTATGTGAAAAATCAGTATGTACTGTAGTCATTAGGGTATCCTATATACCCCCATCCCTCTGTAAAAAAAGAGGTCTAGTGCTGAGAAGGTACACGATTATTTGAGCATTCTTGAGCAAGGGAGAAGTTAGGATTCTCCATATCTCTATGAGCAAGCATCTCTAATGATTTTAGCTTAAGTCTCTCTTCAAAGCTTTCCCTTGTAATATTGTTTCCACTTTTAAGCTTTCAATAAAAGAAGTTTCCTAGTAAGGAACATTATTCAATCGAACCTTATGTCTTAAATATTATAATTTCTTGATTAAAGTTCCACTATCCTTGAAAAAGATTAAAAACTTAGTCAGTGACTACGGTTCGAGGTAGGAAACCAAATGGATCTGTGCTGTGCCTAATCCAAGGAAGATGAGATTGAGATTAGCAATATCTGTAAAGCGGAAGCTAGAGGAACGTTGGAGTCCAACGTCGACTAAGTTTAGGTAATAGTCGAAATGCTTTAATTAATTTTTAATTATTTTGTTAAGCATGGTGGGCCATTAACCACAAAAAATACAATATTTGAGACATAAGTAGTAGATTATGATGACTAGTACTATTAAAGTCATTGTAAGAAGTCCAAATATAAATATAATCCTAGTTTTGCAAAACAACGCAAAACCTTGAATTATTTTCATTTGAAACACTTCAGGGACCTAAAAATAAATATTTGTGACCTGAAATATGATAACCTAAAGTTTTGTGCTCTAGAAACCATTTGCGCTAAACTAGGTAGTCCCATAAATATTTCTCTAAAAACATGGTATAAGAAAACCATTTCACCAAACCTTGAGGGACCGAAAAACAATTTATTCTACAATTTTCGATAGACACTAAATAAACTTATGTATGAATATTAATATAACTTTCGAATACACAAATATTTATAGGTAAATATGACTAAAAAAAGCACTGTTTCGATCGATGAAAAACAACGCTGAGCTTGCAATAGGGACATGAACAATAGTGATTTTTTCTTAACCGTTCAACATTGTTTCTTTTTTGCCCGTCTAAGGTACACCACAAATAAACTATAACTAACACCAATTTAAAAAACAAACACTTTCCTTTAAACTTAGGTCCATTTAAATCACAAATTATTTTTAAATACAAAATTTTAATAACATTTATGTTCCATCATCACTAATTACTTACAAACATTACAACTATTTCACTTATCTAGATAAATATACTTTACAAATCAAATTAAAAATTAAACTATTTAGTACATATTTTATATTCACCAATGACACCAATAATTAATAACTAATATATTTATTTAGCACTATATATTCCCATATTCCAGAAACAAATTTTCACATTCGTATTTTACACAACAAAATATAACAATCTAGTTCAACATGTATATTAAAAATAAACTTAACATGAGTATTTCGTTTATCCAAACAAACATACTTAACAAATCAAGCACAAATTACACCATTTAGCTCACATTTTATCCAAATAAACACGCTTAAAAAAATAAACAAAATACTATTTACCAAATCAAAAAATGAACATACTTAACAAATCAAACAAATCAAAAAAAAAACCATACTTAAAATAAACATACTCATCATACTCACAAAAAATTAACATACACAACAAATCAAACCACAAAAAAAAACATACTTAAGATACCTAACAATTCAAAAAAAAAAAAAAAAACGAACTTAACATACTTAAACTATTTACAAAAATAAAGATATTAAACTTACTAAACATACTTCAACTATTTACGAAAATTAAAAATTTTTTAGAAGTAAACATATGTAACATATTTTATTTCATTTATCCAAATAAAGATGCTTAACATATTTTATTTCATTTATCCTAATTAACATATTTCACATCCATAGTTTTCTACATCTATGATTTATCAAACAAAACACATCAAATACGCTACACATATATGCTACAAAATCAAACTTCACGAAATTTCACGAAAGTAAACAAAACATACCAAAACGTATAAAATTAATACAGTTTCAAAACACAAAAATTTCAATAAATGCACTTAGTGACACTAACCTTTCAATTAGCAGCAAAAATATCCCAACTAGTGGTGGAGAATGGTGCAGGCAGTGGCGGCGGCAAAAGCATGGTGGCGGCAGTGGCAGTGAGTAACGTTACACCAAAAATAACAGCTCGACCACCACCAAAAACATCAACCAACTCAAAATTTCCAATTTGAGCAACAAATTACTTGAAAATGAAGCACTTACTAGTGAGATAAGAGCGGCGACGAACTCTAGTGAGATAAGACACACACGTTTCATGTCTCATTCAAATCTCATTCGTAGGGTATCCATGGAATATGCTCAAAAGGCTTTCTTTTTCATAATCGTATTTTACTTAGCATCTCATTCATAAGTTACTGTTGGAATATGCACATAACGCTTTATTTTCATCAGCATACTTTACTTAGATCTCAGTCATATGATAAGCACAAGTTATGCACAGGAAGCTTTCTTTCTTTTTATTGAAAACACTTCATTTAGCCTCTTGAGGCTCATACAAACTCTTCTCTTAGCCTTTTGAGGCTGATATTCTTAAAAGAATCTCTTACATATTGGTTCCTTAATGGCCCTTAAAAACTTCCTTTCTGAAATACTTAAAAAGGCAAAACACCGACTGCTTTTCTCACTTATTAGGAAATTACTCTGAGCATAAGATCATCATAATGCGCGGATTGGGTGAGATCTATTCTCAACC
>JAKOGI010000114.1:147500-175000 GCA_029747015.1 Carnegiea gigantea
AAAGGGAAGTTTTCATGTTTGCAACTAATAGTAGCTATACCTATTAGCGAACGATGGCCTATTTTAACTATACAAATACAGTTTTGGGAGTGAACTCGCTTGAACGGGGGAATCTCTAAAAAATTTAAATAAAAGAGAATACATTGTATAAAAAAGGACATCGCTGTGAGAGGCAGTGAGCTTATTAGCCATTATGGTGATATGTTCTAAATTGGCTAAGATACTATGCGTAGGGACAATAGATGGGAGTGAATCTGCTTGAACGGGGGAATCCCTAGCTTAGGGAGTATCCCAGTAGTGAGAAGCCCTAGAGACCCTGATGAGGGTTAAGGTCCAAAAGTTAGTTGTCATCCCGAGAGTAAGAGCTTAGCGTGAGCGATAGTCTCACTAGGGGTTGAGAATAGATCTCACCTAATCCGCACATTATGATGATCTTATGCCCAAAGTGATTTCTTAATAAGTAAGAAAAGCAGTCGACGTTTCGTCTTTTTAAGTATTTCAGAAAGAAAGTTTTTAAGGCTCATTATGAGACCAATATGAAAGAGATTATTTAAGAATATGAGCCTCAAGAGGCTAAATGAAGTGTTTTATGTAAAAAAGAAAGAAAGCTTCCTGTGCATAACTCGTGCATATCATATGAATGAGATCTAAGTAAAGTATGCTGATGAAAATAAAGTGTTATGTGCATATTCCAGGTATAACGTATGAATGAGATGCTAAGTAAAATACGATTATAAAAAAAAATGCCTTATGAGCATATTCTATGCATACCCTATGAATGAGATTTGAATAAGACTTGAAATGTACGTGTCTTATGCATATCATATGAATGAAATGCCAAGAGAAGTATAATTATGAAAAGAGATAGCCTTATGTGCGCATTGTATGAATGAGGTTTCATGCATGGTTTGAATGGAATGCTAAGTAGTTATGTTTATGGAAAAGAAAGATCCCTATACTTAATCTATGAAAGAAAGTTCTATGCTTAGGCCTCGTTACTTGCTTATGTGTTTAAGTGCCTATTAGTAAAGAAGTTTGGTCATTTAGGGACCTAGAAATGAGTTTGGGTGGCTAGAATGGGGTTCACAGGTAACGAACCATCCTTGGAGACTATAATTACCTAATATGATAGTAAGGTATGAATACGTGATATGTGACTATTAAAAATATCACTGCTTACAACAGTTTTGGTTTAAAGGGGTCGGGGAAGACTCACTGAGGGTGTGGTTGCTCATCCCATTACTCTTTTTCCTTTTTCTCCAGGTTTGCATCATAACAAGTAGGAGTCAAGTCACTTATGCTAAGATGGATTCTATTCTGGCTTGCTAGGTGTCATGTATGTCCATTTGAAGGGGTCTTACATGTTTAATGAACTCATGTAAAGTATTCCTAGAATTGTAAGCATTTGTAAACAAGTATTCTAGTTCATGTAGTGTATTCGGTTCAAGAGTTGCTCTGTACGGCCATGAGCGCTAGCCATCTTATTCGTCAGTTGTCCTTTTGCTGAAATCAATTACACATTTGTGATGTAAGCCCCAGTACTCCGGTTGTGTGTATCGTTGAGTTGCATCTTCCACTGCTCCTATAATAATGAATACTTTTATTTGATATACTCCGAGCGAGTTGCTCGTAGTGTTATGAACTCCGACATGTAGCCATTGAGCTTCTTATAAAATGTTTTACGCTCCCGTTGATTTGCAGGGGTTATTGTAAGGCTTTTAGCCTAGAAACGATTAGTTTTTAGGGGAAACTCTGTTCGTTTCGCCCCAGAATTTAATAGAATGTTAAGAAAATGTAATGCTCCTGGCCCTAGGGGCTGGGGGTGTTACATTGATGGTATCAGAGCATGGTCCTATGACCATAGGCTGTAACCTGAGTCTTACATCTCATATAGTCGCTTAGGAACGCGTTCATGATGATGTGATACATCCCTACCTTGTGTATAAATGTGAGTTTTATATGAATATTAACGCGTTTACCTAGTTAGCTGCGGCTTGAGTGAGCTGATTGGCTGGGTGAAAGAACCATTTGCTAAGCTATAGGCCGAGTGGCTCGCATTCTCGTGGATAAGTTACTTATTAGCTCAATCAAAAGTTATTTCGCTTATATGCCTTGGTGATCTTAATCGAAAGTTTAAAGAACGTATGATTTGAAATCGAATGATTGGAAAGCATTAACTCGAAGCTCATCTTTACCCCTGAAGTACGATTTGCTCCTCGGGCCCCATAATAGAGTGAGCAGATGTACTGCAAAGTTGGTGTAGAGAGAGAGCCAGAACCAGTTAAACTATTTCCTTTTGAAAGTCTAGGGACCTTAAAAGTTAAAGTCTTCCGATTAGTAAGTTAGGGTCATGCCTTCGCATTAGAAACCTTTCTAATTGTTTGGTTGGGTCTTGTTGTTGTAATCAAAGACTCGCATTTGCTTTACAGTAATGCTCGGGTTAACCCTACGAGCTTAAATTTATCACCCTTCTACTGGCTTTATCTCCAATCAGGTTGTAATGTTCTAGGCTGATGTATTTGACAAATGTACCTTGTGTTTTCTTCGATAGTCGTTGTAATTATAAGAGCGGGAGTCGTATATAAGCTCCTCTAATCGTGTTTGTTCACACATCATGCCACATTGAATCAGAAATTGAGCTTACTTCTAGTTTGGTCTCCAAGCACCTAGTGGCTACATCTTGAGTTGGAACTCAGGTGGTGATACACTAGGTCATTTTAGCGCTTCTGGTGGTGTCTTGGCTATATCAAACCCCAATACACCTAAAAAGCGCAAGGGAGAAAGAATCTAGCAGACTTTGGAATTGTTACACTGCATGTATCACCTCGTTACCTCCTGGGACGATGGTCCATGACTTCCCAACACTTTCTTAAGCACAAGCACCAAGTGTTGAAGCAAGGATGCCTATAGTAGAAAGTAGAACTGTCCCATTTGTAATAGGAGTTCTTCAAACCTCCACAGTTACCTTTTCGAGAAAATGTGTGACAAAACCTCAATGTAGAACCGTAAGAACAATAACACCGTTGTTCTTGCCCCTATTAGTTAATTGTTGGCCAACTTCAAACAGTCGGGACAAGCCTCGAGGCATAACCTCGACCTTAGGTTTTAAATGAGGGTTGCATTAATGTATACTTGCCTAGATGCCTTTTTGTCAGACCATATGAGTACCTATAGACAAGATTGTTGTATGTGGCCATCGATGTATTTGTGAACAAATGCCAACAAAATGAGTTTCTGCAATTGCTTGATTTGAATTTGAATAAACAAGGGACTGTATTAGTTAGAGTGATTTGATTTATGTAGTTAGTTTCACAATATGACTCTTAAATCATCATTGACAGTTTGATACTGTTTTCTCATGTTGTAATTGGATTAGTTGAACCCGATATATGTAAAGCGTGACTAGATAACAATAGAGCTGCATTTGCATGAATCACGTCCCTAGATATATGTATCTCATGTGTAAGAAAGTAGCATGGTAGAGCATTCAGGGTCATATCTTCATATATGTGAACACTCATGTCTGTTATGCGCGGTCATTAATGCACTATAGGAATTAGGTCATGACTAGTTATGTGTTTTGTGAATAAGTTGTTGCACCACTTAGTGTTTGCATGACTTAAGTTGGTTTAGCATGTGACTTGGTTATTCAGATAATCTATCTAAGTTTTTTACTTCATATCATAACATGACCACTAACTCATTGTTGCATTCCGTGACTTATATGATTCCATATTATAACTAAGTAACTGAATGCGCTCGTGTTTGAAACATGATGAGATGATCCTAGAAACCTACATTCATATATTTTTGCTGTTATTTGATTTATCAGAGTAGCACAGCAGAAGCATGTAGGCCCATAAGCCATAGGCCCAGGACTCGTCTAGGAGCATAACCATTCATTCATACGAATCTATAACTTAAGAGATAACCAGCTCCAAGTAGTGACCATAGGAAAAGTCCCCCCCAATCAAAAAGCCATCGATTTACATTCTTACCTTGGAGTTTTCTTCCCAAATTATTCCTATCAACATGTATTGCTGGTTCATGTTACATGTGAATCTTAACCCTTGGTACGTTCTGTGATTGACTCTATGTGATGCTAATGTGATTTCAAATGCCACTTCAGGTCCCTTCATTACCGATATGGCGTAATTTGATGTCTCTACTATCTTGGTGTGACGTGGTAACTTTCTAGTAAATGATTTATCTTTAGAATGACCTAATATCTTCATGCTTTTGAAAGAACCTGATTAAGTAAACTCTTCATATGACTTTAGCATGCCCTGTCTAAGTTGCCATGAATGAAATGCTTAAAAGTTAAACGGAATCGATATAATAACATAGAAATGTTGGTCACATATGCTTTCATATTGTAAATTGCCTGCTATATGTGCATTAGCCGGTTTCATGTTGCTTCCAACTTCTAGGCTTAAGAACGCTGAATTGCTGATACTATACAATACTATGTGATGTTATTGTACTTACATGATGCTATGTGGTGCTATGTGATGCTCTTATTGTTCTAATGTGTTATAGGAATCTCTGAGTTAACCATTGGGATCCCAAAGATAACTTGAATTCATGTTTTAAAATGACACTATCATATGACCTTGAGGAGTCAACTACCTAATTTCCCTTCCTTTAAACTTCAGTGCATAGCAATGCATGTATATAGAGTTGTTGCTTACTAGGTGGATTCAGTCTAGAGTATCGAAAATCTATGTTTATTTTTAATACAAGCTCAATATGGTTGTCTATACCAACTCATTTGTCCGTCTTCAATGCGATTTGCCTTCGGCGCCTAAATAGAGTGAGTAGACGCTTGAAGGGGATTGGCAAGGAGGAGACTGGATACCATAAGCAATTTTCTTCGATTTAAAAAAAGTAGTGTTTGCAAGATGAAACCTTTTAAAAGCCTACCATGTAGACCATAGTTTGTGTGTGTACATTCTGGGAATCACTGAACTTAGTTTTAGAATTTTGAGGACAAAATTCTTTTAAGGGGGAAGAATGTAAGACCCGCATTTTTTATTTTACGTTAAGCAGACTGTTTTGCTTTTTACGTTATAAAATCGTATTTTTACTAACTATATGAGTTAAATTATTACTGATGTGCTTATGTGAACGATAATTTTATTAAAAAAAATGTTTTCATCGCTATTAATATTATTATCATTATTAGTTTTGAAAATCTTTCAATGATTTTTAATATGCGTTAACATAGATTATTAATGAGTACTAAATCGATTAGGAACCCGAATACGATTAGGTTGTCAACCTTAAAATTAGTTTCGAGGTTTATTGAATCGAACCTTGACGTATTTGGGATCGAATAATCGATGAAGGGTCATGTTATCGATTTGGGTTTAGAGTAAGACGTTAAAAATTGGACTAGCTAATTTAGCTGATAACCTAGCTTGAATCAAAAAAAAAAATAAATAAAAAAAAAACACGGGGTCGAAGCCCCTTACTTTTCTCAACAAGGGCACGCGATAGGGGGGCTTCTCAAACCCCAACCCCATGACCCACACCAGGGGAGAGAGAGGATGAGAGAGGGGGGCCGAGCTGGGGCCGGGGACGGCAGTGGCGCACCGGCAAGTTAGGCGCCGATCGATCCCTACGACACCACGACAGAGAAAGAGAGAGAGATGGAGCGAAAGAGTGAGGGAACAAATTGAGAGAGGGGATCGGGATTGAGGCCGGGCGTTGGCGACAACGGAGGTCGATGGTGAGAGCCTCCAGTGGGCATCATTCCAGCGACCACCACAGTTTGCCGAAACCACCACAAACAGCAGCAGAATCGGGTCTAGGGCATGTTGATTTGGGTCCATGTTAGGCTAGGGTTTCGGCCGCAGTAATTGGGCATGCGTTTGGGGCTAATTGGATCGAGGATTGAGGTTTTCAGCATCCAAATCGAGCTCGAAAGCCCTTAGAACGCTTCCATAGCTTGGAGATCAGGTGGGTATTTCTCGCCTCCTAAGTATTAGTAGTTTCAAAATTTTTTTACCCTTAAGTTGTGTTGCATGTGAGTTTAGGATTAGTCAGATCAGTTGGGGTTATGCATGTTCTGTTTTAGCTTAATTTATTTTAAATCGAGGCATGTTAAGTTTAGTTAGTTTATGCTTGAAGGTGACTTCAAAATAACCCAACGATGCCTTGAATCGATATATGTTAGTTTAGTTAACTAACGCTTGAAAATGGCTTCGAATGAGTATATGTTAGTTTAGTTAATGCATGCCTATTAGTAGCTTCGGAGCGATATACGAATACCTTGATTTGATGCTTGCTTAATTAGTTAATCCATGCCTCAATAGTAGCTTCGAAATGATATGTGAACGCTTCGATTTAATGCTTGTTTAGTTGGTTAATTTATACCTGAATAGAGGCTTCGAAATAATAAATAAACACCTCGAATCGATGCTTGCCTATTTAGTTAAATCATGCTTATAGCTTTGGAAATAATTCATGAACGTTGAAACGAGCATGTTTACCCCTTGATTGTAATATGGATATATATATATATATATATATATATATATATATATATATATATATATATATACACATATATATATATATATTATATATATATATATATATATATATATATATATATATATATATATATATATATATATATATATATATATATATATATATATATATATATAGATATATATATATGGTTATAACTATTCGCTATAGCGCATTGCTGAATCATATTTGCTTGCTCGGTAAGTTATGCATTGGCAAGTTTGCATACTGCTTTTCAGTATGACCTGGGGGTTCGAATGCTAGATTTTAAAATTGAGACCGAGATGGTAGTTAGATGGTTTGAGAAAGAACTATGAGTGGTTTGAGGTTTCCTGTGGTCCGTTGCTATGTGAGGAGGGAGCCTAGGTTGTGAATTAATCGCAATCGTGTGGATTGTGAGGCCATCTGTGGCTTATGCTGAGATTGATTGATTTTGAAGTGTTTGAATGTGTTATGTGCAAACCCCCTCCCTTTATATGATTAAGTTTCTTATTGCGAGTGAGGGTGAGTTTGAAAAGGGAAGTTTTCATGTTGTAAAAAGGATTTCGCTGTGAGAGGCGGCAAACTTATTAGCTGTTATGGTCATACACTTTAAATTGTCTAAGATATTGCGCATAGGGATAATAGATGGGAGTAAACCTGCTTGAACGCGGTAATCCCTAGCCTAAGGAGTATCCCAGTAGTGCAAAGCCCTAGAGACCCTGACGAGGGTTAAGGTCCAAAAGCTAGTTGCCATCCTGAAAGAAAGCACTTAGCGTGAGTGATAGTCTCACTAGGGGTTAAGAATAGATCTTACCGAATCCGCACATTATGATGATCTTATGCTCAGAGTAATTTCCTAATAAGTAAGAAAAGCAGTCGGCATTTCGCCTTTTTAAGTATTTCAAAAAGAAAGTTTTTAAGGGTCATTATGAGACCAATATGAAGGAGATTCTTTTAAGAATCTGAGCCTCAAGAGGCTAAATGAACTATTTTCAGTAAAAAAGAAAGAAAGCTTCCTGTGCGTAACTTGTGCATATCATATGAATGAGATCTAAGTAAAGTATGCTGATAAAAATAAAGCGTTATGTGCATATTCCAAGTACAACTTATCAATGAGATGCTAAGTAAAATGCGATTATGAAAAAGAAAGCCTTATGAGTATATTCCATGCATATCCTATGAATGAGACTTGAATGAGACTTGAAATGTATGTGTCATATGCATATCATATAAATGAAATGCCATGAGAAGTATGATTATGAAAAGAGATAGCCTTATGTGCGCATCGTGTGAATGAGGTTTCATGCATAGTTTGAATAGAATGCTAAGTGGTTATGTTTATGAAAAGAAAGATCCCTATGCTTAATTTATGAAAGAAAGTTCTGTGCTTAGGCCTGGCTACTTGCTTATGTGTTTAAGTGCCTATTAGTAAAGAAGTTTGGTCATTTAGGGACCTAGAAATGAGTTTGGGTGGCTAGAATGAGGTTCATGGGTAACGAACTGTCCTTGGAGACTATAATTGCCCAATATGATAATAAAGTGTGAATACGTGATATGTGATTATTAAATATGTTACTGCTTGCAACAGTTTTGGTTTTAAAGGGGTTGGGGAATACTCACTGAGCGTGTGGTTACTCATCCCATTACTCTTTCTCTTTTTTCCCCCAGGTTTGCATCATAACACGTAAGAGCCAAGTCACTTATGCCAAGATGGATTCTATTCTTGCTTGCAAGGTGTCGTGTGTGCCCATTTGAAGGGGTCTTACGTGTTTAATGAAGTCATGTAAAGTATTCCTAGAATTATAAGCGTTTATAAACAAGTATTCTAGTTCATGTAGTATATTCGATTTAGGAGTCGCTTTGTATGGCCATGAGTACCAACTATCTTGTTAGTCAATTGTCCTTTTGTTGAAATAAGTTGCACATTTGGGATGTAAACCCCAGTGCTCTGGTTGTGTGTACCGTTGAGTTGTATCTTCCACTGCTCCTATAATAATGAACAATTTTGTTTGATGTACTCTAAGTAAGTTGCTCATTGAGTTATAAACTTCAACATGTAGCCGTTGAGCTTCTTTTAAAATGTTTTACGCTTTCGTTGATTTGTAGGGGTTATTGTAAGGCTGTTAGCTTGGAAACGGTCTGTTTTTAGGGAAACTCTATCCGTTGCGCCCTAGAATTTAATAGAAAGCTGAGAAAAGGTAACGCTCCTAGCCCTAGGGGCTGGGGGTGTCACAAATACACTACATGAACTAGAATACGTGTTTATAATGTTTAGAATTCTAAGAATAGATTACATGACTTCGGTAAACACATAAGACCTCTTCAAATAGGCACATATGACACCTTGCAAGCAAGAATAGATTCCATCTTGGCACAGGTGACTTGGCTTCTACTTGTCATAATGCAAACCTGGGGAAAAGGAGAAAGAATAATAGGATAAGCAACCACACGCTCAGTGAGTATTCCCCGTCTCCTTAAAACCAAAACCGTTGCAGGCAGTAATAACTTCAATAGTCACATATCACGTGTTCATACTTTACTATCATATTAGCTGTAACTCCCCCAACCCGTAGGGCCAGGAGCGTTACGTTCTCTTAACTTTCTACTTAATTTCCAGGGTGAAACGGATAGAGTCTCCCCTAAAAACTGGCCGTTTCTAGGCTAAAAGCCTTACAATAAATCCCTGCAAATCAATGAAAGCGTAAAATATTTTAAAAGAAGCTCAACGACGACACGCCGGAGTTCATAACTCGACGAGCTACTTGCTCGGAGTATATCAAACAAAATAGTTCATTCATACAGGAGAAGTGAAAGATACAACTCACGATTCACACGATCAGAGTACTGGAGTTTACATCCCAAAATGTAACTGGTTTTAGCTAAATGGACAACTGACAAATTAGATGGTTGGCCCACATAACCTTACAGAGTGACTCCTAAACCGAAAACACTGCATGAACTACAATACTTGTTTACAAATGTTTACAGTTCTAGGAATGCATTACATGACTTCCTTAAACACATAAGACCCGTTCAAATAGGCACACATGACACCTTGCAAGCAAGAATAGATTCCATCTTGGCATAAATGACCTGGCTCCTACTTGTCGTAATGCAAACCTGGGGAAAAGGGGGAAAGAGTAATGGGATGAGCAACCACACGCTCAGTGAGTATTCCCCAACTCCTTAAAACGAAAACCGTTGAAGCCAATAATACCATTAATAGCCACATATCACGTGCTTATGTGTTACTATCGTATTAGGTAATCACAGTCCTCAAGGAAGGATTATTATCCATAAATTTCATTTTAGCCGCTAAACTCATTTTTAGGCTCCTAAATAATCCAACCTCTTAAAACCAAACAGTTAAAACACATAAGCAAGCAAGGAGGCTAAACACAGAAATTCCTTTCATCAGTTATATGATATAATTCGTGACATATGCTTTATCTATCCAATTCACTCATATAAGATGCTTAAACACATGGGGCAGAGTTTATGTGAGGAGCTTTCTTTAGCCAAACATGCATTACAAGGACATGGCCATGCTGTATTTGAAATTTCATTCATACTGTGCTTAGAATCATAATTACATGATATGCACAAAAATCCTTCTTTCTTTTTCTGAAAACACTTCACTTAGCCTCTTTAGACTCATGAAAACCCTTTTCTTAGACTCTTTAAGGCTCATATTCCTAGAAGAATCCCTTTCATATTGGCCTCTTGATGACCCTTAAAAAGTTTTCTTTCTGAAATACTTAAAAGATGAAACGCCAACTGCTTTTCTTACTTATTAGGAAATTACTCTGGGCATAAGGTCATCATAATGTGCTGATTAGGTGAGATCTATTCTCAACCCCTAGTGAGACTACTGCTTATGCTAAGCTCTTACTCTCGAGATGACAACTAACTTTTGGACCTCAATCCTCGTCAGGGTCTCTAGGGCTTACCACAACTGGGATTACTCCCTAGACTAGGGATTCCCCCGTTCAAGGATGTTCAGTCCCATCTATTGTCCCAATGCACAATGTCTTAGTCAATTTAAAGCGTATGGCCATAATGGCTAATAAGCTTGCTGCCTCTTACAGCGAAATCCATTATCGTACAGTGTACTCTCTTTCTATTTAAATTCTTTGGGGATTCCCCCTTTATAGTGAGTTCACTCTGAAAACTATATTCATAGGTTTAAAATAAGCTACCGTTTGCTAATAGTTATGGCTACTAATAGTTATAACCACGAAAACTTCCTTTTTCAATCTCACCCTCACTCGCAAGATGAAGCTTAATGACAAAAAAGGGAAGGGAGTTTGCACGTAACACATTCAAACACTTCATAACCGATTCAACAAAATAAGCCACATATGGCCTTACAATCCACACGATTGCGTTTAAACACAATCCAGGCTCCATCCTCACACAACACCGACCACAAAGGACCTCAAAATTCTCGACAGTTCATCTTCAAGCCATCCGACTACCAACTCCATTTTGAATTCCATAATCATAGCATATTATCATAAAATCCAATGAAATAGCTACATATAAGCTTACTGAGCGAGCAGCAACCATCGAGCAGCTTGGTATAGCATATGTACATTGCTTTAACTTGAAATAACGTTTAACGAACCAACTTAAACTAATCAAAGCATTATTAGGTTAATTCGAACCTACTAATCAGGCATGACTTAACTAATTATGTAAGCATCGATTCTAAGTGCTCACATGTCATTTTGAAGCTACTATTCAGGCATGGATTAACTAATTATACAAGTATCGATTCTAAATGCTCGCATATCATTTCGAACGTACTATTCAGGCATGAATTAACTAATTATAGAAGTATCAATTCAGAACATATTGAAATCATTTCCAAGGTTACTTTTAAACACGAACCAAGCCACTTAGCATGCATCGAATATAGGCATTCTTAGTTCACTTTGAAGTCGTTTTTAAGCATGGATTAGTCAACTTAACGGGCATCGATTCGAAGGATTCGTATATTATTTCGAAGCTACTTATAAGCATGTATTGACTAGACTAATATATATCGATTCGAAGCCATTTTTAAGTGTTAATTAACTAAACTAACATATGCCGATTCAAGGCATCGTTAGGTTATTTCGAAGTCACTTTCAGGCATGAACTAACTAAACTAGCATGTATCGACCTCAACTGAATTCATCTTAAATAGGACATGCATAATCTTAATTAATCTGACTAAACCTAAACTGACATGTGTTAGAACTTAAGGGCTAAAATAATTTTAGAAATTACTAATGCTTAGGAGGTGAGAAACATCCACCTGGACTCCAAGCTCCGGACCCATTCTAAGCGCTTTCGAGCTTGATTTGGATGCTGGAAAACCTCAATCCTTAACCCAATTTGTCCTAAACGCACGCCTAATAGCTGAGACCAAACCCTAGCTCGAATGTCTTGCTCGAACCGAAACCCTAACTCCTGAATTTAAGGCCCTTTGCGTGTGGTTTGGGTCGAATTCGACCCCTCAATTCATAAAGGGGGTCAATTCTGGTTAGAATGGTTGGATTCCGGGATGTGGGTGGCATCTCGAGGCCCCAAAACGCTGCTGCCCGACCTTGCTTAACGGTGCGAAGTGGTGAAAATGGGTTGATGGTGGTTGGCTGCACATAGGGGCCACCGTGGTCCCTCCCTGGTTCGCTAGCAACGCGTGGGTTTAAGGGCAAAGTAGGTGGCCAGCGTGGGGTTGCTGGGGTCGTGTGTCAGAGGAGATGAAGCAGAGGAGAAGAGAGGGTCGGGGGTCGGGTAAGGGACCCCGAGGAACCCCCCATTTACACCTTTTCCGTCTTTTTTTCTTTTGATTGATCACTACAATAGCTAAGTTCCTGATCCCACATACGTTAATGTTCAATCTAGGCTTGAGTCGAAATGTCCTAAAACTGTTGTCCTAATCAAATTCGGGAAACGACAAAATAAATCGAGTAACGACTTTGACGGTATGAGTTCATATTGACTCAAAAATTTTCTGAATAATCGACGATAATATCAACAATATAAATAGCGATGAAATATTCTTTTTAATAAAATTATTGTTCTCATAAGCACATCGATAATAATTTAACTCATATAGTTAATAAAAATATGAATTTTATAACATAGAAGGTAAGACAGCCAAGTTAACGTAAAATAAAGAAGGCGGGCCTTACATTCTTCCCCCCTTGAAAGAATTTCGCCCTCTAAATTCCCGTACTATGTACAGTCACACCTAAAATGCGCACACACATGACACAATCTACACAACTCGCACTATAATCTAAAATCTTGTTCTATAATTAGTTTGAAAATCGGAAGAAGGCTTATGATATCCAGTCTCCTCTTCGCTAATCCTCTTCAAGCGTCTACTCACTCTATTTAGGCGCCGAGGGCAAATTGCACTGAAGAGGGGCAAATGAGTTGGCGTAGAAAACTATATTGAGCTTGTTTTAAAAACGAACATAGACTTTCGATTATCTAGACTCAATTCACATGGAAAGCAATAACTCTATGCATATGCACCTGTAAGTGGGCATTTATAGGTATGGTAATTGGGACAATGACATCTCAATGTTATGTGCTAGTAGTCTCACTCTAAAAAACGAATTCAGTCACTTTTGGGATCACAATGATTAACATGGAGGCTCCTACAATACATTGAGAATAATAAGAATGTCACATAGCACCACATAACATCACTTAAGCATAATAGCATCACATTGTATTAACAATTCAGCGTCCTCAAGTCTAGGAGTTGTAAGTAACATGTAACCAGCTAATGTACATATGGCAAGCAATTTACAAACGAAAGCATATTTGGCCTACATTCCTATCCTCTTACACCATTTCTAGCTAATCTTTAGGCATTTCATTCATGGCAACTCAGACATGACGCATCAAGGTCGAATGAAGGGCGTTTGACTCAATCAGGTTCATTTCAAAGCATAAAGATATTAGCTCAATCTAAGGTTAAATCATTTACTAAAAAGTTACCATGTCACACTAAGACAGTGAAGACATCAAATTATTTCGCCATATTGGCAATGAAAGGACCTGAAGTAGCATTCAGATTCACATTAACATCACGTGGGGTTTACAATAGAGCACAAAGGATTAAGAATCATGAATTGCATGAACTAGCATAACATGTCGATAGAATCAACTTGTGAGAGAATGTGCTAATGTAGAAATATAAGTTGATGACTTTGATGCTAGGGAGGATTTTCCCAAAGTCCCTATTTCGGACTGATCGTCTCTTAAGCCAGAGATTCATACAAATGAATGGTTATGCTCCTAGACGAGTGCTGGGCCTATGGCTTATGGGCCTACATGCTTCCGTTGCGCTACTCTGATCAAGCAAACAAGGGCAAGAATATATGAATACAGGCTTCTCGGGTCGTCTCATCATGCTTCAAATATGGGCTTATGCAGTTACTTAGCTATAACATGGAATCATAGAATTCACGGAATGCAAACAATAAGTCAGAGGTCATGTCATGCTATGAGTTATAAAACTTAAATTATTTGGATAACTAAGTCACATGCTTAACCAACTTAAATGAAACAAATACTAAGATTGGCATTTATTGAGCGAATCACTAACAAGATACCTAAACAACCGTGCATAATGATCCTAAGCAATCATACATGCTCTCATGACCTTTATACTTTGTATAACGTTATGCTTATGCTTCAAAACACATAGACTCATGGTAGTGTCTCACGAAAAGACATCTAGGCAAGTATACATGAATGCAACCCTTATTTAAATCTAAGGTTGAGGTTATGCGTCGAAGTTTATGCTAATTCTTTGGAGTTGGCTGACAATTAACTAATAGTAGTAAGAACAACGACGTTATTGGTCTTACGGTTCTACATTGAGGTTTTGTCACACATTTTCCCGAAAAGGTAACTGTGGAGGTCTGAGGAACTCCTATTACAGACATGAAGGTTCTACTTTCTGCTATGGGCATCCTTGCTTCTACACTTGGTGCTTGTGCTTAAGAAAGTGTTGGGAAGGCATAGATCGTTGTCCTAGCAGGTAACGAGGTGATGCATGTGGCGTAACAATTCTAAAGTCTGCTTTCTTTCTCCCTTACACCTTTTTGGTGTATTGGGGATTGATATAGCCAAGATGCCACCAAGAAGCGCTAAAATGGCCTAGTGCATCCCCCCTTGAGTTGCCAACTGAAGATGCAGCCACTAGGTGTTTGGAGAGCAAACTAGAAGCAAGCTCAATTTCTGATTCAATATGGCATGGTGTATATACAAACGTGATGAGAGGAGCTTATATACGACTGCCGCTCTTACAATTATAGTGGCTATCAAAGAAAACACAAGGTACATTTGTCAAATACATCAGCCTAGAACATTACAGCCTGATTAGAGCTAAAACTAGTAGAAAGGTGACACCTGATGGGGTCATTCTTGCCAATCAAGTGAGGTGTCAAGGACCTTAGTGTAAATGACCGAATTTAAGCTCGTAGGTTAACCCAAGCATTATTGTAAAGCAAATGCGAGTCTTTGATTACAACAACAAGACCCAACCAAACAACTAGAAAGGTTTCTAATGTGAAGGCGCGACCCTAACTCACTAATCGGAAGACTTCAACTTTCAAGGTCTGTAGGTTTTCAAAAGGAAATAGTTTAATTGCTTCTAGCTCTCTCTCTACCAACCTTCGAGTACGTTTGCTCACTCCATTACGGGGCCGGAGAAGCAAATCATATTTTAGGGGTAAAGATGAGCTTAGAGTTAGGGTTTTCCAATCATTCGATTTCAAATCATATGTTCTTTAAACTTTCGATTAAAATCACCAACGTATATAAGCGAAACAAATTCCGATTGAGCTAACACTTAACTTATCTACGAGAGTGCAAGTCATTCGGCCTATACTCTTAGCAATTCATTCATTCATGCAATTAATGAGCTCACTCAAGCCACACCTAACTAGGTAGAACATTAACATAAAACTCACATTTGCACACAAGGCAGGCATGCATCACGTCCTTGTGAATGTGTTCCTAGGCTACCATATGAGATGTAAGATTTAGGTCGTAGTCTATAGTCACAGGACCTTGCTTTGATACCATCAATGCAACACCCCCAACCCCTAGGGCCAGGAGTGTTATGTTTTCTTAACTCTCAACTTAAATTCCAGGACAAAACGGACAGAGTTTTCCCTAAAAACTGACCGTTTATAGGTTAAAAGCCTTACAATAAACCCCTGTAAATCAACGGAAGCATAGAACATTTTGAAAGAAACTCAACGGCTACACGTCGGAGTTGATAACTCGACGAGCTGCTCGCTCAGAGCATATCAAACAAAATTGTTCATTCATAGAAGAGAAGTGAAAGATACAATTTAACGGTTCACACAACCGGAGCACTAGGGTTTACATCCCAAAACGTAACTTGTTTTAGCTAAAAGGACAACTGATAAGTTAGATGGTTGGCCCATGTAGCCTTACAGAGCGACTCCTAAACTAAAAACACTGCATGAACTAGAATACTTGTTTACAGACGTTTAAAGTTCAAGGAATACATTACATGACTTCCTTAAACACGTAAGATCCCTTCAAATGGGCACATATGACACCTTGCAAGCATGAATAGATTCCATCTTGGCATAAGTTACTTGGCTCCTACTTGTCGTAGTGCAAACCTGGGAAAAGGGGGAAAGAATAATGGGATGAGCAACCACACGCTCAGTGGGTATTCCCCGACTCCTTAAAACTAAAACTGTGCAGACAATAATACCATTAATGGCCACATATCACGTGCTTATGTATTACTATTATATTAGGCAATCATAATCCTCGAGGAAGGATTATTATCCATGAACTTCATTTTAGCCGCTAAACTCATTTTTAGGCTCCTAAATAACCCAACCTCTTAAAACCAAACACTCAAAACGCAAAAGCAAGCAACGAGGCTAAGCATGAGAATTTCATTCATACTGTACTTAAATCTTAATCACATGAACTGCACAAAAATCCTTCGTTCTTTTTCTGAAAACACTTAACTTAGTCTCTTTAGGCTCATGAAAACTCTTTTCTTACCCTCTTTAAGGCCCATATTCTTAAAAGAATCGCTTTCGTATTGGTCTCTTGATGACCCTTAAAAGCTTTCTTTCTGAAATACTTAATAGGCGAAACGCCGACTGCTTTTCTTACTTATTAGGAAATTACTCTGGGCATAAAATCATTATAATGTGCTGATTGGATGAAATCTATTCTCAACCCTTAGTGAGACTATCGCTCACGCTAAGCTCTTACTCCCGGGATGGCAACTAACTTTTAGACCTTAATCCTCGTAAGGGTCTCTAGGGCTTCCCACAACTGGGATTACTCCCTAGGCTAGGGATTTCTCCATTCAAGCAGATTCACTTCCATCTATTGCCCATATGCACAATATCCTAGCCAATTTAAAGTGTATGGCCATAACGGCTAATAAGTTTGCTGCCTCTTACAGCTAAATCCTTTATCATATAGCATACTCTCTTTTTATTTAAATTCTTCAGGGATTCCCCCGTTCTAGCAAATTCACTCCCAAAACTATATTCGTAAGTTTAAAATAAGCCATCGTTTGCTAATAGTTATGGCTGCTAATAGTTACAACCATGAAACTTCCTTTTTCAAACTCACCCTTACTCATAAGATGAAACTTAATGACAAAAAAGGGAAGAGAGTTTGCACGTAACACATTCAAACACTTCATAACCAATTCAACAGAATAAGCCACACATGGCCTCGCAATTCACATAAGTACGGTCAAACACAATCCACGCTCCCTCCTCACGCAACACCGACCACAAAGGACCTCAAAATTCTGAACAATTCATCTTCAAGCCATCCAACTATCAACTCGGTTGTCAATTCCATATTCATAGCATATTATCATAAAAGTCAAGTGAAATAGCTATGTATAAACTTACCGAGCGAGCGGCAACCATCCAGCAGCTCGATACAGCATATATAAGCATATATATATATATATAATATACATATACATATATATATATATATATATATATATATATATTATATATATATATATTATATATATATATATTACATTAATTTGAAATAATGCTTAGCGAACCAACTTAAACTAATCAAAGCATGAACCTTATTGCATTCGTGTTTCACAATAGAGGATATCATGTCATTTTCAAGTGTAGCTTTTATGAACTTAACAAGCATCAATTACAAGCACGCATAGGTTGTTTCAAAGCTACTCATAAGCATCAGTTCACTAAAATAACCTATTTCGATTCGAAGCATGATTAGGTTAATTCGAAGCTAATAATTAGGCATAATTTAACGAATTATGCAAGCATCGATTCTAAGCGCTCACATGTCACTTCGAAGCTACTATTTAGGCATGAATTAACTAATTATACAAGTATTGATTCTAAATGCTTGCATATCATTTCGAAGCCACTCTTCAGGCATGAATTAACTAATTATACAAGTATCGATTCAGAACATGTTGAGATCGTTTCCAGGGTTACTTTCAAACACCAACCAAGCCACTTAGTATGCATCGAATATAGGCATTCTTAGTTCACTTTGAAGTCATTTTCAAGCATGGATTAGTTAACTTAATGGGCATCGATTCAAAGGATTCGTATATTATTTCGAAGCTACTTATAAGCGTGTATTGACTAGACTAACATATATCGATTCGAAGCCATTTTCAAGCGTTAATTAACTAAACTAACATATATAGATTCAAGGCATCGTTAGGTTATTTCAAAGTCACTTTCAGGCATGAACTAACTAAATTAGCATGTATCGATTTCCACTGAATTCATCTTAAACAGGACAGACATAATCTCAATTAATCTGACTAAACCTAAACTGACATGTGCTAGAACTTAAGGGCCAAAATAATTTCGAAATTACTAATACTTAGGAGGCGAGAAACACCTACCTGGACTCCAAGATACGGACCCATTCTAAGCGCTTTCGAGCTTGATTGGATGCTGGAAAACCTCAATCCTTGACCCAATTAGTCCCAAATGCATGCCTAATAGCTTGGAGTAAACCCTAGCTCGAATGTCTTGCTCGAACCGAAACCCTAGCTCCTGAATTTAAGGCTCTTTGCATGTGGTTTGGGTTGAAGTCGACCCCTCAATTTATAGAGGGGTTGATTCTAGTCAGAATGGTTGGATTCCGGCATGTAGGTGGCGTCTCGAGGCCCCAAAACGCTGCTGCTCGGCCTTGCTTCACGGTGAGAAGTGGCGAAAAAGGGTTAGTGGTGGTTGGCTGCACACTGGGACCACCACCGTCCCTCCTTGGTTCGCCGGCGATGCGTGGGTATGAGGGGGAAGTAGGTGGTGAGCGTGGGGTTGCTGGGGTCGCGTGTGACAGGAGATGAAGTTGAGGGGAAGAAAGGGTCAGGGGTCAGGTAAGGGACCCAGAGGAACACCCCTTTTTAGTCCTTTTCTCTCTTTTTTTTTGTTCAATCACTGTAATAGCTAAGTTCCTGATCCCACATACATTAATGTTCAGTGTCCTAATCAAATTCGGGAAACGACTAAATAAATCGAACAACAATTTTGAAGGTACGAGTTCACAGCGACTCAAAAATTTTCTGAATAATCGACGATAACATCAATAATATAAATAGCGACGCAATATTCTTTTAAATAAAATTATCGTTCACATAAGCACATCGGTAATAATTTAACTCATATAGCTAATAAAAATACGAATTTTATAACGCAGAAGGTAAGATAGCCAGGTTAACGTAGAATAAAGAAGGCGGGTCTTACATTTTCCCCCCTTAAAAGAGTTTCATCCTCGAAATTCTCGAACTATGTACAGTCACACCTAAAACGTGCACACACATGACACAATCTATACAACTCGCACTATAATCCAAAATCTTGTTCTATGTTTAGTTTGAAAACCGGAAGAAGGCTTATAGTATCCAGTCTCCTCTTTGCCAATCATCTTCAAGCGTCTACTCACTCTATTTACGCACCGAGGACAAATCACACTAAAGAGGGGCAAATGAGTTGGCGTGAAAAACCATATCGAGCTTGTTTTGAAAACGAACATAGACTTTCGATTATGTAGACTCAATTCACATGGCAAGCAACAAATCTATGCATATGCACCTATACATGGGCATTTAAAGGTATGACAATTGGGACAATGACATCTTAAAGTTATGTGCTAGTAGTCTCATTCTAAAAACATGAATTCAGTCACTTTTGGAATCACAATGATTAACATGGAGACTCCTATAACACATTGAGAATAATAAGAATGTCACATAGCACCACGTAGCATCACTTAAGCATAATAGCATCGCATTGTATCAACAATTCAGCATCCTCAAGTCTAGGAGTTATAAGTAATATGTAACTGGCTAATGCACATATGGCAAGCAATTTACAGAATGAAGGCATATGTAACCTATATTCCTATCCTCTTATACTACTTCCAGCTAATCTTTATGCATTTCAGTCATGGCAAGTCAGACATGATGTGTCAAGGTCGAATGAAGGGCGTTTAACTCAATCACGTTCATTTCAAAGCATAAAGATATTAGCTCAATCTAAGGTTAAATCATTTAATAGAAACTTATCATGTCACACTAAAACAGCAAAGACATCAAATTATGCCATATTGGCAATGAAAGGACTTAAAGTACCATTCGAATTCACATTAACATTATGTGGGGTTTATAATAGAGCACAAAGGATTAAGAATCATGAATTGCATGAACTAGCATAGCATGTTGATAGGATCAACTTGGAGGGAAGGTGCTAATGTAGAAATGTAAGTTGATGATTTTGATGGTATGGAGGCTTTTCCCAAGGTCCTCATTTTGGACTGATCGTCTCTTAAATCATAGATTCATACAAATGAATGGCTATGCTCCTAGACGAGTCCTAGGCTTGTGGCTTATGGGCCTACATGCTTCCGCTGCACTACTCTGATCAACCAAATAAACGTAAGAATATATGAATACAGGTTTCTAGGGGTCATCTCATCATGCTTCAAATATGGGCGTATGCAGTTGCTTAGCTATAACATGGAATCATAGAATTCACGGAATACAAACAATGAGTCAGAGGTGATATCATGCTATGAGTTACAAAACTTAAATTATTTGGATAACCAAGTCACATACTAAACCAACTTAAATGAAGCAAATACCAAGATATGCATTTACTTAGCCAATCATTCACAAGACACTTGAATAACCGTACATAATAATCCTAAGCAATCATACAGGCTCCCATGATCTTTATACTTTGCATAACGTTATGCTCATGCTTCAAAACACATAGACTCATGGTAGTGTCTCACGAAAAGACATCTAGGCAAGTATACATGAATGCAACCCTCATTTAAAATCTAACGTCGAGGCTATGCCTCGAGGTTTGTCCTAACGGTTTGGAGTTGGCCAACAACTAACTAACAGCGGTAAGGATGACGTTATTAGTCTTATAGTTCTACATTGAGGTTTTGTCACACATTTTTTTGAAAAGGTAACTGTGAAGGTCTGAGGAACTCCTATTACAGATGGGAAGGTTTTACTTTCTACTATGGGCATCCTTGCCTCTACACTTCTTTCTTGTGCTTAAGAAAGTGTTTATTGTCGTCCTAGTAGGTAACGAGGTGATGCATGTGGTGTAACAATTCCAAAGTCTGCTAGTCTCTTTCTCCTTTGCGCTTTTTTGGTGTATTGGGGATTGATATAGCTAGGACACCACCAAGAAGTGCTAAAATGGCCTAGTGTATCCCCACTTGAGTTGTCAACTCAAGATGCAGCCACTAGGTGTTTGGAGAGCAAACTAGAAGCAAGCTCAATTTCTGATTCAATATGGCGTGGTGTGTGTACAAACACGATGAGAGGAGCTTATATACGGCTTTTGCTCTTATAATTACAGCGGCTGTCAAAGAAAACACAAGGTACATTTCTCAAATACATCAGCTTAGAACATTACAACCTGATTAGAGCTAAAACTAGGAGAAAGGTGACACCTAATGGGGTCATTCTTGCTAATCAAGTGAAGTGTCAAGGACCTTAGTGTAACTAGCCGAATTTAAGCTCGTAGGGTTAACCCAAGCTTTATTGTAAGGCAAATGTGAGTCTTTGATTGCAACAACAAGACCCAACCAAACAATTAGAAAGGTTTCTAATGTGAAGGACGACCCTAACTCACTTATTGGAAGACTTTAACTTTCAAGGTCCTTAGGTTTTCAAAAGGAAATAGTTTAACTGCTTCTGGCTCTCTCTCTACCAACCTTCGAGTACGTCTATTCACTCCATTACGGGGCCCGAGGAGCAAATTGTACTTTAGGGGTGCAGTTGAGCTTAGAGTTAGGGCTGTCTAATCATTCGATTTCAAATCATATGTTCTTTAATCTTTCGATTAAAATCACCAAGGCATATAAGCGGAACAAATTCCGATTGAGCTAACACTTGACTCATCTACGGGAATGCAAGTCATTCGGCCTATACTCTTAGCAATTTGTTCATTCACTCGATTAATGAGCTCACCCAAGCCACACCTAACTAGGTAAACGTTCCAACGTTCACATAAAACTCACATTTGCACACAAGACAGGCATGTCTCACGTCATCGTGAACGTGTTCCTAGGCAACCATATGAGATGCAAGACTCAGGTCATGGCCTATGGTCATAGGACCTTGCTCTGATACCATCAATGTAACACCCCCAACCCCTAGGGCCAGGAGCATTACGTTTTCTTAACTTCCGACTTAAATTCCACGGCGAAACGGACAGAGTTTCCCCTAAAAACTAACTGTTTCCAGGCTAAAGGCCATATAATAACCCGCGCAAATCAACAGAAGCATAAAACATTTCAAAAGAAGCTCAATGGCTACATGCCGAAGTTCATAACTCGATGAGCTACTCACTCAGAGTACATCAAACAAAATAGTTCATTCATACAAGCGAAGTGAAAGATACAACTCAACGGTTCACACGACCAGAGTACTGGGGTCTACATCCCAAAACGTAACCAGTTTTAGCTAAAAGGATAACCGACAAATTAGATGGTTGGCTCGTATAGCCTTACAAAGCAACTCCTAAACCGAAAACACTGCATGAACTTGAATACTTGTTTACAAACATTTACCGTTCTATGAATACTTTACATGACTTCGTTGAACATGTAAGACCCCTTCAAATAGGCACACATGACACGTTATAAGCAAGAATAGATTCCATCTTGGCATAAGTGACTTGGCTCCTACTTGTCGTAATGCAAACCTAAAGAAAAGAGGGAAAGAGTAATGGGATGAACAACCACATGCTTAGTGAGTATTCCCCGACTCCTTAAAACCAAAACCGTTGCAGGCAATAATACCATTAATAGCCACATATCACGTGCTTATGTATTACTATCATATTAGGCAATCATAGTCCTCGAGGAAGGATTATTATCTATAAACTTCATTTTCGCTGCTAAACTCATTTTTAGGCTCCTAAATAACCAACTTCTTAAAACCAAACACTCAAAACACATGAGCAAGCAACGAGGCTTAGCACAGAAATTTCTTTCATAGTTTATGTGATATAATTTGTGATTTATGCTATATATACCTAATTCGCTCATATAAGATGCTTAAACACATGAAGCAGAGATTATGTGAGGAGCTTTCTTTAGCTAACCATGCACATTCAAAGTCATATGCTCGATGCATTACAAGGATATGGGTATGCTATACTTGAAATTTCATTCATACTGTACTTAGAATCTTAATCACATGATGTGCACAAAAATCCTTCTCTCTTTTTCTGAAAACACTTTACTTAGCCTCTTTAGACTCATAAAAACCCTTTTCTTACCCTCTTTAAGGCTTATATTCTTAAAAGAACCTCTTTCATATTGCTCTCTTGATGACCCTTAAAAAGCTTTCTTTCTGAAATATTTAAAAGGCGAAATGCCGACTGCTTCTCTTACTTATTAGAAAATTACTCTGCGTATAAGATCATCATAATGTGCTGATTAGATGAGATCTATTCTCAACCCCTAGTGAGACTATCGCTCATGCTAAGCTCTTACTCCCAGGATGGCAACTAACTTTTGGACCTTAACCCTCGTCAGGGTCTCTAGGGCTTCCCACAATTAGGATTACTCCTTAGGCTAGGGATTCCCCCGTTCAAGCAGGTTCGCTCCCATCTATTGTCCCTATGCACAATATCTTAACCAATTTAAAACGTATGGCCATAACGGCTAATAAGTTTACTATCTTTTACAGCAAAACTCTTTATCATACAGCATACTCTCTTTTTATTTAAATTCTTTAGGGATTCTCCCGTTTTAGCGAGTTCACTCCCAAAATTGTATTCGTAAGTTTAAAATAAGCCATCGTTTGCTAATAGTTACGGCTACTAATAGTTACAACCATGAAAACTTCCTTTTTCAAACTCACCCCCACTCGTAAGATGAAACTTAATGACAAAAAAGGAAAGGGAGTTTGCACGTAACACATTCAAACACTTTACAACTAATTTAACAGAGTAAGCCACACATGGGCTCACAATCTATACGATTGCAGTTAAACACAACCCAGGATCCCCCTTCACACGACACCAACCACAAAGGACCTCAAAATTCTCAACAGTTCATCCTCAAGCCATCTGACTACCAACTCGGTTTTCAATTCCACAATCGTAGCATATTATCATAAGAGTAAAGTGAAATGGCTACGTATTAACTTACTGAGCGAGCAGCAACCATTCAACAGCTCGATACAGCATATATATATATATATATATATATATATATATATATATATATATATATATATATATATATATATATATATATATATATATAGATATATATATATTGCACTAACTAGAAATAACACTTAACGAACCAACATAAATTAATCAAAGCATGAACCTTATTGCATTCATATTTCACAATAGAGTATATCATGTCATTTTCAAGCATAGCTTTTATGAACTTAACAAGCATCAATTATAAGGACGCATAAGCTGTTTCGAAGCTACTTATAAGCATGAGTTCACTGAACTAACCTATTTTGATTCAAAGCATTATTAGGTTAATTCGAAGCTAGTAATAAGGCATAATTTAACTGATTATGCAAGCAACATTTGTAAGTGCTCACATGTCATTTCGAAGCTACCAGTCTGGCATGGATTAACTAATTATGCAAGTATCGATCCTAAATGATCGCATATCATTTCGAAGCTACTATTCAGGCGTGAATTAACTAATTATACAAGTATCGATTCAGAACATGTTTAGGTCATTTCTAGGGTTACTTTTAAACAAGAACTAAGCCACTTAGCATGCATCGAATGTAGGCATTCTTAGTTCACTTCGAAGTTGTTCTCAAGCATGTATTAGCTAACTTAATGGGCATTGATTCGAAGGATTCGTATATTATTTCGAAGCTACTTATAAGCATGTGTTGACTAGACTAACATATACCGATTCGAAGCCATTTTCAAGCGTTAATTAACTAAACTAACATTTATCGATTCAAGGCATCGTTAGGTTATTTCAAAGTCACTTTCATTCATGAGCTAACTAAACTAACATATATCGATTTCAACTAAATTCATCTCAAACAGGACATGCATAATCTCAATTAAACTGATTAAACCTAAACTGACATGCGTCAGAACTTAAGGGCTAAAATAATTTCGAAATTATTAATACTTAGGAGGCGAGAAACACCCACCTCGACTCCAAGCTATGGACCTGTTCTAAGCGGTTTGAGCTCGATTTGGATGCTTAAAAACCTCAATCCTTAGCCCAAGTAGTCCCAAACGCACGCCTAATAGCTGAGACTAAACCCTTGCTAGAATGTTTTGCTGAAGCTAAAACCCTAACTCCTGAATTTAAGCCCCTTTGCGTGTGGATTGGGTCAAATTTGACCCCTCAATTTATAGAGGGGGTCGATTCTGGTGAGAATGGCTTGATTCCGGCATGTGGGTGGCATCTCAAGGCCCCTAAACGCTGCTGCACGGCCTTACTTCATGGGGAGAAGTGGCGAAAATGGATTGGTGGTGATTGGCTCCGCATAGGGACCACCGTGGTCCCTCCCTGGTTCGTCGGCGATGCGTGGGTGTGAGGGGGAAGTAGGTGGCTAGTGTGGAGTTGCTGGGGTCGTGTGTGAGAGGAGATAAAGCAGAGGTGAAGAGAGCGTCGGGGGTCAGGTAAGGGACCCCGAGGAACCCCCCTTTTTACTCCTTTTCCCTCTTTTTTTTATTCAATCACTGCAACAGCTAAGTTCCTGATCCCAAATACGTTAATGTTCAGTCTAGGCTTGAGTCAAAATGTCCTAAAGCTGGTGTCCTAATGAAATTCGAGAAACGACTAAATAAATCGAATAACGACTTCGAAGGTATGAGTTCACATTAACTCAAAAATTTTCTAAATAATCGACGATAATATCAATAATATAAATAGCGATGAAATATTCTTTTTAATAAAATTATCACTTATATAAGCACATCGACAATAATTTAACACATATAGTTAACAAAAATACGAATTTTATAACGTAGAAGGCAAGATAGCCAGGTTAACGTAAAATAAAGAAGGTGGGTCTTACATTAGGCATTCATAAGTCCTTAAGGAAGGATCACTATCCATAAATTTCATTTTAACCACTCAAACCCATTTCTAGGCTGCTGAATGACTGAATTCCTTAACTAACAAGCACTTAAACACATAAGCAAGCATGGAGGGCTAAGCACATAAACTTTCTTTCACAAAACATATACATTTAGACTCATATGCTTTATGCATCACAGGATATGGCCATGTTATGTTCGAGATTCCATTCAGACTATACTTGCTCATGCATAAGATGTGCATGGGGTGTACATCGAAATCTTCTGTTTTGTAAAAACGCTTTACTTCGCATTACTTGCCATCGCATTCATAGGGTATTCATAGGATACACACATTTCAAATCTCATTCACATTTCGTTCATAAGGAATGCGCAGAACATACACAGAAAGCTTTCCTTCTTTTCTTAAAAACACTTTGCTTAGAAAACTCTTTTCTTAGCCTTTTTGAGGCTTATTTTCTTTAAAAGAAATCTCTTTCGTATCGGTCGCATAATAACCCTTATCAGCATTCCACATTTCATTCATCTGGCCTCTTAATGGCCCTTAAAACTTTCTTTCTTCTGAAATACTTAAAATGGCAAAATGCTAACTGCTTTTTTTTTGCTTATTAGGAAAATACATCTGGTATAAGATCATTACAGGGTGCTGATTAGGTGAGATCTATTCTCAAACCCCATAATGAGACCTAATGCTCATACTAAGCTCTTACTCCCGGGATGGCTACATATAACATATTGGACCATTACCCTTGTTAGGATCTCCTAGGGTTTCCTAGTACCAGGACTTATCCCCTAGGCTGACATCATTCATATGATATTGTCCAAAGCACATTATCTTAGCCAATTTGAAGCGTATGCGCCATAATGGTTGATAAGTTTGCTGCCTCTCACAGCGAAATTCTTTTTCTTACATGACACTCTCTTTTCATTTAAATTCCTTAGGGATTCCCTCATTCTAGCGAGTTCACTCCCAAAACTGTATTCTTATATTTAAAATAGGCCATCGATTGTTAATAGTCATGACTACTATTAGTTACAACTATGAAAACTTTCTTTTTCAAACACACCCTTACTCGCAACAAGAAACTTAATGACACAAAGGGAAGGGGGTTTGCACGTAACACATTCAAATACTTCATAATCAATTCAGCAGAATAAGCCACATGTGGCCTCGCAATCCACATGATTGCGGTCAATCACAACCCAGGCTCCCTCCTCACACAACACCGACCACAAAAGACCTCAAAATTCTCAACAGTTCATCCTCAAGCTATCTAACTGCCAACTTGATTTTCAATTCTATAACCATAGCATGTTATCATAAAAGTCAAATGAAATAGCTATGTATAAACTTACCAAGCG